>JAHWFO010060439.1:111005-135154 GCA_023313115.1 Rhysida immarginata
GGATATAGTCTATTGAAGATGTTGTTGATAGTAGAAATAAACCCAGTGTCACGGAAATCGGATCCTGATGTGATTTCCCGCGACACTGGCTGCTATTACCGCTCGCGCACATTCACCCGTTCGAAGCCGGAGGAGGAGCGGGGCAGACAGTGTCGTCACAACCATCAGCACGCCCGAACCAATGATGCCGCAGGGAGGCTTCGTGACGGAGCAGCGAAGTTTTCTTGGCGGGAGGTTCGGAAGGAGAAAGGGAGAGCGACCCGGACGACCGAACCGTATGGTCGTGGATTATCCAGCCAGAAGTCTACGGGAAGAGAGATATTCGTCGTCGAAAGGCAAGTACGACAACGCACGGAACCACAGCCGGGCGGAGGCAGCGAGACACCGGGCAGACAGTTCTCCACGCCGAGACGAGGAGTGTTCGTCGGTGAAGCCCCGCAGGCGGCGACTTTGAGGAGGAGTAATTCCGTAGTTACCGGGGTACCAGCCAGCACGAGACGACAGGAATATATCCCGAGACTTGCGGTCGGAAGAACGCTCCCCACGACGACAACGCAGTACGTAAGTACTCGTAAGGGTGGTTTACATGGACGCATGAACGCATGCGATGCTGCGATACTGCGTCGAATCGCACGTCGCATGAGGGGTTTTAACTTTTTAACGCTGCGTTACTGCGATTCAGGCCCCCTTTCCAAACAAATGTACTTCAACATATATATATCTCACATGTTTCGATGGTATCTGGCTATAAGAACCTCGTATTAATCTATTTCTTATAAAATGAATTAGAAATAATGAAAATTTTCTCATTATAATCTATTTTTTAAATTTTATCTTCTGTTTCAAATACTTTATTTTCGTTTTTGAAGCATCTCTTTTTTATTAATCATAAATTTATTATTTGTTTCTGGTTGTTCCATCGTTTTGGAAATAAGGGATCGATTGTCTTATTTTCCCACTTTTTTAATTGTTTGGAAAATTTAAATCTCTTTAAATTTAATATCGTTGGGGATAAATTATTACATTTCATTAATTTGATTTTAATTTTAATTCCAATCCCAAAACACACAAATAAATTATAAACCAAAATTCCTAATATACAACAAAAATTACAGAAAATATTTTTGTACATAGTAAGCTTTATGTAATTTTTTACTGTATTTAAGAAATTTTGGTTTGTGACTTATATTTTGTATATTGCGTTTGGATAAATATAAAATTACATTTTTTTTTTAATATTTTCCCTTTTTTCGACGAATTTTTAAAGTTTTTACAAATTGGTTTCATACAGCTTTACAAGAATTTCATACATTTCTAAATAGATTTAATACAATTTTATTAATAAAATTCAAACATCAAGTGCTAATATTTGAAAAAATGGTAGGAAAATTCTGTGACCCGGATTCGTACCAGGAACCACGAGTTTTAATAGATTTAATACTTTTTTAAAAGAATATAATACCATTTTAAGTGAATTACCAATGAAATACCCCCTCAGTACAGAAATACGGAAGAATTTATTTTTTTTATTAATACTATATTGTATATTTTAGTTTAACTATACAGTGTTTAACTGTTACTCTTTTTGTTACATTTTGTTTATTTACAATTTGTTTATGTTACAATTTTGTTTTCTGTAATTTAATTAAAATAATAAAAAATAAACTATCTGTGAATTTACTAAAACAAGATTTCAATAAAAATGTTTTTTCTTACTTAATTTTGGTAATTAAACTCCATTTACACTAAAATAAAACATATGTTATATTTATTTAAAATTGTATTAAATCTATTTAGAAATGTATGAAATTCACGAAAAACTGTAATTTATTGTTTTGAAGTAACCATGTTATCACACTCATTTATTTTTCTTATTCATTTTAATTTTATATATTTGCGAAAATAATGGTTATTTTATAAGAAACATATTGATATATTCTTGATTTCTGTAAGGAGCCATGAAAATAAAGAAGGGAATCATGTATTAAACAACAGACATCGAGGACTCCACTTTATTTGCTGTGCTCTTTGCAGAAATAGCACCCCCTCCCCTGTCGGTCCAGTGGAAACACCGACACTGCTATATATATGAATTTCTTTAGAGATTGTCAGTTCAATCACATCAAGGAGCTTTATATCAATATATATGGACAGTCTAGCGATATATTTTTTTCTAGATGGCTATAAACTTCATTAAAAAAGGCACGACGATACATCGTCGCTGATGCTTCGCTAAACTAGACGCCATGTTGCTTCGAGAACTTTTCAACCCATGAGCACTTGCGCAATGAGAATCGGAGCGAACCAACGCCACCTAGAAACATGCGTTGAGCGAACGCATGCAGTGTATGTAAACCGGAGCCTCCATTTTGCAGACGCAGCGTTTCATCGCACCGACGCACATCGGCTAATCGGACAACGCGCCATCGCAGTATCGCATGCGAACGTGCGTCCATGTAAACCACCCTTTACCTTAACGAGCTTCGACCCCCGTTCCTTATCGGCCGCTTTGAACGACTTCCATGGCAGGAAGCTCGACGAGCGGTCGACGGTAAGAGGCCGTTTCCCGTCAGGGTTAATTGCCTACCTGTCGGCGCAATACGGATTCGCCTATGCCTCACCAAATAAATAAAATGCCGTTACGGAACTCTACGCAGGCATTTTGAAGTGAAAAATAAATAAATAGAAAGGTGCCCAAGTGTTTGTGACTGTATGGGGATGGGAACGTTAACCCGTTATTTTACCTCCCTAATGTTACATGATTTCTTTCTATTTTAAATTTTACAGTGTTTGGCCATCCTAGGCTTTTTGCTATGTGAATGATATTTGGTGACGTGTAACTCCGTTAAGAATTTCCAGTGTTAAGACTTTGAGTACTTCAATTTTAATATCTGTGTTTCATTTAACCAAAGACACTGTGCTTTGTACCTTTAGACTCAGTGTTTTTGCTAAATAGACCCACTCCTGTTATTAAAATTTTGTGCAGAATTTACAGTGTATTTGCTCATACACTTTGTATTTCATGAACTGGTGATTAGTGATTTATAAGACTACTCGAACTTGACTTGCTCTTTTAGGCTGGATTTATTCTAGCTTCAACTAATTATTGTCTATCATATATTGTGTCTTATATCAACCGAATTTGTGCTTTTAGTAAGCTATCCGAATTTGTGTTAGAGTTAAAGGTCTTAACTATTTGAGACCACATACTTTGCTATTTGAGTATTTGTTCAGGTGACATGAGATTCACTCGTAGTCATCTAATTGTTATTCATAAGCTTGGTTAATTATACTAGAGTGTATTGGTGTGCAATTATGATAATTTCTTAAGTGAATAAGAAGTGTGCTCATTTGCTAGATTAAGCTAATTAGGGAGCTTTGAGTAATATTATGATAATTTCTTAAGTGAATAAGAATTGTGATTGTTAATTAATTCTTATTTATGTCATGTAGCTGAGCAAGCTGTCCTTTTGGTTTATCCGTAGCTTTGCTTAGGCTAAGGTGTTACTTTGTCAGATGACCGGCGCGACCGGCTGAGTTGTGTTGTAGTTTTTGCCCGTTCTAGTTTATTTAGTTTTTGTCTTGTGATCTAAGCAATTATAGATAAAGGTTTATTTGTATCTTGTATAAACCCTCTAAGTTTAGTTAATATAATTGGTGACTATTTATTTACCTATGTTTAATTGCTTTTTTTTTAAGCTTTTCTTGTTGTGTTACTTACGTTTTTGTGGAGTTGATTAATAACTCCCCGACCTTTTGTTAGGTCCAGGTTTATCCTTACTCTTTTAATTTTCCAAATTAAAACTTAATTATAATCCTTACCCCGTTCACGTGTATCATTTATTTTTCCACTGCGTTATCACTATTTACTCTGCATATACACGTTACACCCAGTCTATTGAGGATGTAGATGAAGTCTTGTGAAGATATTGTTGATAGGGGAAAAACGATAATCTTGAAGGAAGTGTTGGTTTTGAAATACAGATGAAATTTTGAAGAGGGTGATCCAAATATTTGGTTTAAAATTTATATAAAAAAAAACGTTTTCGAGAACATTTCTCTTCATCGTTTTTCAAGATTGGTGACTTTATTTATTTTTTTGTTTTTATTAATTTTACGATTTTCCCCATTAAAAGGAGACTGAACACATTTAAATTTAAATTAATCATTTAAACTCCATAGATCAATAATTCTTAATGAAAATTTGAAAAAAATTTTTTTAAAGGCTCACAATGGATGGACATCTTCAGGGATGCCATTGCTAGTCTAAATAATTTCTTACTCACGTAATCTTACTTTAGATGTACACTTGGTGTTGTTGCAATTCCCTTCCTTCTCTCGATGTCTTGAATCAAAACTTGGCCATTCATCTCTGTGTGTAGTCTAGCGATCGCCGATTTTTCTACTGACCTGTTTACCATTTGCTCAATCCATTTTTCATCTCTGTCGTCTTTCCATTCTTTCTCAATAGTCTACTGCTCTCCATTGTCTACAGTTCCTGATCATTTTTAAAGATCTTCAAGAAATCGTTAACTACTAAGAACTCTCTTTTCTAAGAAAAGCATGAATAACAGGAAATCTATGCATTGTTACAAATTGAAATTAATCTATATTGCACAAATTTTGCCTTTCATTGTTGGTCATGAGATATATATTGTTGATCCCTGCATAGTGCTTGTGCATTGCGTGTTGACACCATTGTTGATGCCTAAGGTTGCACAAACTTTTCCTTACATTGTTGGTCATGCGATATATATTGTTAGTCCTTGAAGAGTGTTTGTGAATTGCGCGTTGATACCATTGTTGATACCAATTGTTGCACAAACCTTGCTTTGCACTGTTGGTCATGAGATATTTCTCATTAATATGCTCTGCCATAACCATGAATATCGATTTTTTATCGATTATTATTATTTTTCTAAAATCTGAGGTAGACAGTGACCTTCCTCATGCTTTGAAGGTCAAGTATGCAAAATTTCATCAAGATCGAAATAAAACTGTAGATTTGCATAAGAAACAAACAATCCACAAACAAACAAACAAACCCACAAACATCTTTCTTTATACAGATTCTAGCACCTACCCTACAACAGTTAACCGAACGAGAAATCCGTTGTGAGAAGAGGGATGTTTGGAAGAGAGCAGCTGAAAAAATTGCGAGAATCTCACCTAATAATTGCAAACTCAAACAGAACTGAAGGAAAAGGAAATTGCATAAATGTAAATTAAGATGGATGAATTAAAACGAAAACATACGCTTCTTACTAAAACCTTTCAAGAAAAAGTAAAACTGAAAAGACAAAAGCGTTGGGCTGCTAATGAATAGAACAAAAACTGAGTAAACAATTGCAAAATGCAAAGACAAACAAAACCAACAAACGAGCCTCAAAATCATTGAAGTGCTTACAGACTATGTTCACACGATATCAGCTGAAATGTCTCTTGCAAAATAAAAAATGCAACAAATGGACGAATTTAGACATTTCAAAAGCACTCACAATTCGCACCTTATCACGAAAATGATATTTGTACCTCAAAAATAAGTTTGGAATTCCTTTACCAATCTTATCCACATTAAATTTCTGGATAGCCAAAACATTTCGGTGTGACACTGGAATCCGAAAGGAAATACTTTCACTTTAGAAGGGGAAAGCTGATACTTTACTGGAAAGGGTAAATTATCTGTGATAAGTTTTGATGAAATGTATGTTGATTGTCGACGATCCTATGTTAGCGTGAATGAGGAAATGTTGGGTCCACACAAAAATTTCCAAGTTGCTATTGTGCATGGTATTTGCGCTGCATGGAAACAATCAATATTTTACTCTTTTGACTGGTTTGCTATTGAAAAATATCATAAATGCCATTGAAAAAGCACCATTCAAGGTAGTTCCCGTGGTATCGGATATGGGGGGGGGGGGGGGGGAAAAAATGGTGTGGAAAGAACTAAACGTTGCAAAAAAAAATACACGTTTTCCAAATCAG
The DNA here is from genome assembly GCA_023313115.1 of Rhysida immarginata. Classification (NCBI taxonomy): domain Eukaryota; kingdom Metazoa; phylum Arthropoda; class Chilopoda; order Scolopendromorpha; family Scolopendridae; genus Rhysida; species Rhysida immarginata. The sequence continues at coordinate 116,991 of JAHWFO010060439.1, forward strand.
TCAGAACTGATAAAAGAATTTAGGTTTTTGCAGACGTGCCCCATATTTTGAAACTGTTAAGAATTCATTTCATTGACAATGGAATATAATTGCCTGGTCATCCGATAATAACCAAAGAGATCATTGAAGCGATACTGAAGTTCAATTGTGCAGAGCATAAAGTCTGGTACAAACTAACACCTTTGCATATGGATTGTCAGGGTCGAGACAGACAGCGAGTATATTTGGCGGCTCACAAGGAGAGGTCGCGAAGTGATACCCGCCGATTTTGATGAAACTTGGTAAATTTGTAGAGCAAGCCTCCCTGGATATAGTGATACCCCCATTTTACCCGTAGACGGCCAACCGATTTCGAGATATTTGAGGTTAAAGTTCATCAATTGCATCGGTATAGTTGATTTAATGTAAATAAACAAGAGCTTCCGTAGCGTAGTGGATAAGGCAGTTGATTACGACGCCATCGGCCTGGGTTCGATTCTCGTTGGAAAAATTTTTCTCTCTGATTTAACGTCATATTTTTAAATAGCATTTAACATTATTAATTCTGTCCATAAACAACTTCGGGATAGTTATATTAATTAACTGTTACAGTTGTCATATAACCGTCAATAGATGGAGTCGTTTGTTTTCGATTTTGATGACGTTATTAGTAAATAACCCGTCGTTAATTCTGCTTTTAATTGTTTATACAGGGTGAATATGAAATCTTGTCACAAACTTGGAGGGGAGGTATTATGGATGATTCTAAGCATAAAAGTTCATATGAACATGTGTCCGAATTTGAACGATAACTGTGATATGAACAAAAATAAAAATGCCGCCACCAAGATAAACAAGTTGTTAACTTAGGTTTTGCGAAGCCTAGATAATTGAGAAATTTGGAGGAATAACAGGGTACATACGACTGTGTGTACCGTTAAAATTTAGTCGAATTCCAGCAAGAAGTTTCCGAGTTACGTCGTCAAAATTGTAACAAATGCTCGTTAGTACTCACAAGTGAACACGTGTTATGATGTTGAATGAGTAATTCGGAAACTTCTTAGAAGTCGATCAAATTTTAACAGTATACACAGCTTTATGTACCCTGTTATTCCTCCAAATTTCATTAATCTAGGCTTTATAGAACCTGAGTTATTAACTTGTTGATCTTGGTGACAGCATTTTTATTTTTGTTCATCGTTCAAATAGGGACCCATGTTCATATGAACTTTTTGGCTTAGAATCACCAATACGACCTCCCCTCCAAGTTTGTGACAGGGTTTCAGATACACCCTGTATAAGGGTCGTACAAATGAATCGAAAAATATTTATTTTATCCAAAGTATATACAAGGAATTTAAAAATACTCTCCAAATGCGTTAAGGCATTTATCCCACTATGTAACAAGGCGTGTAATTCCTTTATCGAAGAAGTCTTTCAGTTGCGTGTGGAACAATTCCAAAGCATCTTCCTTCACTTGATCATCCGACTGAAACCTGCGGCCTTTCAGATGTTCCTTGAGACCCGGGAACCATTGTGCACAGATTTTTCTGTAGTGCAGATGGTTCCTGATAATGGAATGCGCAGTTCCACGACAAAAGCCAGTTTTAGCAACCATGACATCGATTGTCTCTCTTCTGCTTTCCTTTAAGACAGCGTCAATTTTGGATTTGGAATCATCCGTGATGGCGCGGTTTGCTTGTCCAGGTCATTGATCATCTTGCAATGATGTCCGTCCCTCCGAAAAGCTCTTCTTCCTTCATGCCCAAACACGAGTGAAGGTTAGGCATTCGTTTCCGTAGACATTCTGCATCGACGATGAATTTCAGAAACTGAACCTCATTCACATATCAAAAAACGAATTACTGCTCTCTGTTCCCGTTTCGTTGACTGCAATTTGTTGTTTTGACGAAGCGATGACTCGCAGAGCTTCGAAGCGCGAGCTATCTTTCTTCTCACGTCATGCAATACTTGCAACCTATTGTTCAATTTGCACGTGGGGTTTCGCAATTGTTGAAAACAAAAACTTACGATCGTACACGTCGTCTTTTTTTTTCACACACAAATTTTCGTTTTCATTTGTACGACCCTTATATAGACAATTAGATCCCCAACAAGTGAGAGTCACATGGGGATAAGTCAGGGCTGTAAGGCGGATGCTGCATTGCTGCCCAGTTTAACTTTTTGATGAGGTCTACCGTTGCTTTTGAGGTGTGAGGACGCGCATTGTAGTGGAGAAGCACTCCTTGTGTAAGAAGTCCAGGATTGTAGCCTCGGGGTTGTCTGTAGAGCCGCTGTATTATAACTCTGCAGTTTCAACTACAGAGCTGGAGAATTTCGATCATTAACTCCAGATGGAGCAATGTCCAGTGATCTGTTGTGGCTACGGTTGTTGTAGCTTAGGAGAAGATGAGGAAATATGTCGATGTAAACCTAAAATACTTAAACATTCGTGTTTTTAAGGTACGATTAAATCTTTTGACTGTTGCAGCTTTCACATCGAATTCAGTTGCAAAGAAATGAATATTGAGTTCTTTAAAATAGTCTTGATCCTGTTGTTTAAAACATCCTTCCCGTTATCACTGTTCACTTTTAGAGGAACCAGACGATCAGTGAAAATTTATTGAAAGGCTTTCTGAAGTTCTGGCCCCCGTCTTCGTTTTTAGAGGGACAACCAATGTAAATCGAGAGAAATCAATGCAGGTAAGGAAAAATTTATAACCGTCATTCTGTTTTGACAGACTCTTAAGGTCCACCAGATCTACTTGAAATTGCTCAAATGGAGAAAAAAGCCACGTGGATTCACCATTTAACCATTCACCAGTCTTTTTTTCAGAATGATTTCTCTGTAAAGCTAAACCATGCACACCTTAAAAAACCAGCCAGTTTCCAGGGTTAGAAGATGCTTTATCCGTAGCCTATGTTTAAATAAAAACCATCTGCAATGTACAACTATATTTATACAATTAACTCTGGACCAATGATGTCAGTGTCCATTGAAACATGCACCAATTATCTGAAAATTAAAAATCAAACAATACATCTCCAAACAGAAATAGTTAAATAGAAGAGAGTGTAAAGAGCCTTGGAAAAAAATTTGGTTGCTCTAGAAACAAAAGTTAATTAGTCATTAGGTAAAACATCTTGAGGCCCTTGTACGATTACAACGTGGGTATATATAGGGGAGATGGGTCGAAGTCATTGTAAGACAAAAACACTAAAGACCCATTTTGCTCTAAGCATTGGCATCCGTGACATAAAAGACACAAACCAAATCATGTAAGTAATTTACACCCTGTACACAACAGCAATCTTGTGATTAAAAATCAAAATGTCATCAGTCAAGTGAATGACCCCACTCGAGGTTGGAATCCCGATCAAAAGTCGACACACGGAGCCTCACCCCCGATGGAGACTCCAAATCAAAAGGTAATTAATAAATTACACCCCAATTTTTAAATAAATTAGTATATTAACAGTACCCTTGTTCAAAGAGTTCACCTATGATGCAGCTGTCATGTGAGCTATACTTCGTCCAACAAGAGAAAAACAGGGTGTGTTTCCGGTCTGATATCGACTACTCACTCATCCGCAATGCTTTGTGGGATCTCTCCTTCAGCGGCTGCACAAGTCAATTTGTAATGGCGAGGCCCGTGCAACAACTCTTCAGCCAAACAGGGAAAAACTATTCACAGCCAGGCTAGGGAGATTTGTGTGGAACGTATTTTGCTACTTTAAAGGAAAATAGTGTTTTAAAAGCTCATCTGCTTTGATAGAAGAAACTTCCAAGGCAACGCAAGTTTCTTTTTCTTGCGTTCGAACAATTGCTTAAGAAGGAAACGAAGCGTCTTCATGCGAAGCTACCACCCCCTCTCCTCGCTGTTCGACTCCTTGAAAGAAAAGGCCCAGGGAATCTCGAACAACGATATATATAAAATTGAGTTAAAAGATAATTTTATGAAATGTACAATATTTTTAATTATAATTAAAGCAAAGCAACTGAATAATATTAAAGCTTCTGCTGTAATATTATAAAGCGCTTCTTCAATGAGACATGAGACAGAAGTGATTAAGCGCATGAGGCCCCCTTTCTCTGATTGGCTAATCTGAAACTTCCTGTGACACACCCTGTTTTTCTCTTGTTGGATGAACTATAGTAAACAGAATGTCAGCAGCCACATGAGCAGTGCCAGCGAGGTCCAGGGAGAATAGAATGTGGAGGGGGTGTCTTTGATATTTTGGGTATGGTCAGGTGCAAAAAAACTGCACACTGCCTCCACATTCCAATTCCCCTGAACTTGGAAGTCCCCTACTTATGTATTTAAATATATAAAATGCATACATACACAAGGTAATAAAATTTATTCATTTTCTACAAAATATCTCAACATATATTTACAAAAATAAATTAATGAAAATTTGAATAACACAAACGTCTTTGTACAATAAAAATCTTAGTGAAAAATAATACCATGTCTTTCAAATGAAAATTGAAACAATTCAGAATGTGTGTACAGAGATGGCAAAGAAAACATTTAAAGTAAAATATTTAAAATTTCATTATAAACAAACAAATAAGGCCACACAAGGAAATTCCACAAGGTAATTGAAGCTATATAACTAAAAGAATAACAAATACAATAAGAAAGAAATCAATGTAAAAATACAGGAATGTCTCTTTTATAAGAACAGTGATGTTTGAAATAAATTTAATCTCTTTGGAAGTAAAAATATTTAAAAGTAAAATGTACTATGGAATAAAAACTGATTTCGGGTTTGCCTTGAAATTCTATGCAGGTTTGTTCTAGAGTACAATTTCCAGCAAAATTTATCGCATTTGCAATTTTTACAGAAATGTCATGTTCCATAATCACTAATTAATCAGTTAATGTTGATCAGAACGAGTAATTGATAAACTGGAATTCAAATGTTCGTGCAAAGAATCCATTCGTTCTATATACTGTTGAAGATGCAACTCACTGTCTACAGATGTGGGAGCTGATCCAATGGCCAATGGAAGAATATTTCTAATTAAAAAATAAAAAAAACAACAATAAATTATGAAATAAGAAATGAATTTTTTAAGCTATATGCTTTTCAAAATACTAAACCATAGCTTATATTTATAAAGAGAAATTTATGTTCTGGGTGGGTATGACTATATGCAATTTCATTCTTATTCAGACAACAGAAATACTATACGTGTCTACATTATGACGTATTATAATTTAAACATGGCAAAAATCTGTAAATCAAAACTAAAGAATATAGAAGGGTATGTAAAAAATTGCCTATTTTTAAAACATGAAAACAGATATAATTATTTCTACAAAACAAAAACAATATACTTTCTACAACACTTTCTTCCTAAAACTATACAATTACTTCTTCGCATAATCACCTTGACAATGAATACACTCTATTGCCAAGAGGAAACCAGTTTCTTTTTACCTTCCAAAAATTGTTCACTGCCTCATTTCTGCTTTCGCTGCAACATCAGATTTAAAATGAAGTCCTTAAATGTTTTTGAAGAAAAGAGATAGAAATAAAACAAAACCACTTCGGGGCTAGATGAAGGATAGTCTATGAGAGTCAGGTCAAGATGCAAATTTTCTGAACCTGCCATTAGACAGTGGGTGATGACCACTGGCATGCTGAAATGATTTAAACAGCGTTAGCATGAATTTCTCTGCTGATGGCAAAGTCATGATTTCTTCTGGTGGAACATGATCTCCTGTAAAGGAACTCCACAGACGTTCTCTCGTTTTCAGCATGAATCTATGAAACGATCTCTTTCACATTGACAGCATGAAACAACTGTTGAAGCCAGTCTCTTCTGTTTCGTGTCAGCAGGAGTATTCAAGGCACCTTACATGCACAAAGAATCCCAACTGGCAATGTAATCAACATAATTCCTAGAAGAATGATTAGTTTCACTTCCACTCTGTTTTTTCTCTCCCAACCCAAAGCTGCATTGTACAGATTCAAAAATTAGAGGGTTATTAAATCTATCTTTGGGTGGACAAGTCCTACATTTATCAGTTTTATCATCCGTACTGCTTCCTGTGAAAAATGCTCTACTTTAAAAGAAAATAACATTTTTAAAGGAATTCAGAGCGACATAAAAATAAAAAAGAAACTGCTGAGAGTACTTTCAAACTTAAAGAACAAACTCTATGGAAAAAATCGATTGTAATTTTTATACAGAATAGAATTCTTTGATATAAATACAGGGTGATTATAATTGAAGTTTAAGTACTAAAACACTATAAAAAAGAACCACTTAGTAGAATGACGTCCAATTGGAACGGAATGTTATTGAAGAAAGGGGAAAGCTTATGGCATAAGAAAAAAAAGTAGGTCCAAATTTTAGCAACAGATGGCGCTGTAAGGATAGCATTGCAGGGTGTTTCGTAGAATTTTATGCACCGTGTTCGCAGGCCTGTCCAATGTTCGGGCAATTCCCCGTGCACTGCATGGTTGCACACTATCGCTCGACTTCTCCTGCACTGCTGTGGCCACTTCTTCAACTACCTTCGAATCAAGTCTTTTTCTCCCTCTACCAGATTGCACATCAAAAGAACCTGTCTTTTCGAATTTCTGAATAATTTTCTCCAGACCCACGGCAGTCATCGGATCAACGCCTTTTTTCATACCCTTGAGTGTTCTGAACTTCTGCAGAGCTACTGGTGCGGAATCATTGTTCTTGTAAAAACGCTTTACAAGCAGAGCGCGGTCCATCAGTCAGACAGCCATGGCGAACTTCTCGGACGCGGAATGAGGAAAAGCCGTGTACCCCACGTTTTTATAACAAATGAAATGAGTCGTGCGCATGACAGGTATTTTCATTTACATATTCTGACGCTTACAACGCCATCTGTTGCTAAAATTTGGAGGTACTTTTTTTTCTTATGCCATAAGCTTTCCCCCTTCTTCAATAACATTCCGTTCCAATTGGATGTCATTCTACTAAGTGGTTCTTTTTTTATAGCGTTTTGAAATTTAAACTTTAATTATAATCACCTTGTATGTAATACATTTCCATTGAAATTTTTAATTATTGTCCATAATTTCAATATAAAATACTGCTTTGAAAAGCGAAAAACGGCTATCTTGCGCTCCCCTCTCGCCAATTTTTGGGAGAAGTGATGTAGTTTGCGTCAAAAGCGCAGCCAGCGTAAAAGACAGGCCTGGGGCCTCAAAAGTCACTTGACCATAGTAATCTCAGTAACAATCCAACCTTCCTTGTTTCCTTCTTAGTTTTTAACAATAAATGTTTTTTCAATTGCTACTCGTACTACCATGGTCAGGTCAACAACACCTACACATAAGGCCTGATAACGGAAACGCCATACATTGTTACATCATCATTAGTCGACCATTGTTAATCCTATTTCTACCAATTAGAAGCCCTAAATTTGGTTGACTAATGATGACGTAACAATGTATGACGTTTACGTTATCAGGCTTTCTGTCTAGGAGGTGTTGATTAGGTGCAGCATCTCATCAGAAAGAGAATACTATCAAAAATTAGTTCACAAGTGCATATTTTCCGGAAGTGGGAAATGAAACAGCGCCTCCTCCTCCCTGATTCTTATTCAAGCCAAAATGACGAAAAACTCATCGCGTCTATTAGGCCACATGGAAATTCAGTCGAATTCTAACAATCCCCCCCTGGGGCAATCTCAACAGCTCAACCTCTTGAAGTGTTTGCATTCCATCCTTGGAAAATTTTTTTACAGAATTACTTCAGAATATGTGCAGGTGAAGCAACGACGAACTGCATCACAGGAATAAAATATATAAATTCCATTCATTTATACACAATCAATTTTCTTCTCCAAGATTCAAGACCGCATTTCCAATCTCCATGATTTAAGAGAGACAATCTTGAAAAATGAGCGAATTTTTATATGCACAGTGTAAAAATTATTTAGGTTGACCATTTCTACTCTTTTTACCATTATTGCAAAGTTTTCAAAGAATATACTTTGCATCATAAATTATCAGATAATCGATGTATGGGTGACAGGGAATAATCTGAGTGGCATTTAATGATTGTTTTGTTTAATTTTATTAAATCTTCCACTTTGACAAATATTAAATTGATTGAAAAGATTTCGTGCGTTTGTCCAGAAGGTGTTTCATACATCTTTTCTCCACTGTTTTAACAGTTTTATGCTTATGTTTTCTTTATGTAAAGAGTGGATTTTTATTATAATGGTGACACTTTACATCTGTGTAATTGGAATTTTATCTTTATCATGATTCAACAGTTAGTTTCAGTAACTTCTCGGCCCTTACACTAGGGGGCCAGGGAATACTTTTGTTCAACATGGCCACTTTTTTCCACATAGACCCGATTTTTATGGCTCTCTAACTTTTTGTTCTAACTTTATTCAACTGTTTGAGAAATTTCTTCTATATGCTGTATATATTAATTTAATGTGTCCATTAAAATCTTTGAATATGAGCCTTACTTACTAAATTGCTTTTCACACCCGCTTATACGTTAGGGTAGCAGGGGCAGCAGCCATATGAGGATCTCCAGCGATCACGAACTTCTGCCATCAGAAGCATGTCCTCCAAGGTAATACCCAAGCAACTCGAAACCAGATTCTCCATGTAGTCTAGCCAACTGGTTCTAGGCCGACCCCTTAGTCTCTTACCAAACGGATTGGAAAAAACAAATGCATAGGAAGACAAGTATGCAGCATCCGTATCACGTTGCCATACCAGCAGCAACTGAGAACTCTCAATGCAAAGAAGTAGCGACTCAACCTTAAAGACTCCCTTTATGTGCTGCTGTAGACTCTATCTTGTATGGCAATACATGCCATACTTCACAGGAAATGATTCAGCTGCTTGTACCTGCGATCGCACTCATTGGTCATTATCACGTGTGAGAAGAGGGCCAAAGATAGACTTGAAAACAAGAGCTTGGCTTTGTTTATCACTTCACATTCCGTTACCACGGATCACCACAGTTCACATCTGACACAGTTTGCTGCACCGGTCCAAGCGTCCAATTTTTTTATCCTGCCACCCATCACTCGTGAATGAAATCCCGAAATACTTGAATTTCTCCACTTGTCTCAATGGGGTTCCCATAACCTGGAGAGTGCACTGAGCAGGCCATCTTGAAGAAACCAGAACCTCGGTCTTAACAACACTGATCTTCATCCCAGCCTCTTTATATTTCGCTGCAATCTGGTCTAGTGCATGTGGAAGGTTGGTACGAGAAGACCCAAGGAGGACAAGGTCGTAAGCCAAAAGCAACCTCACCAACAAGCACTCGCCCACACAAACACGTCCATCGCCTCGGCAACCATTCCATCTAATCCATAACGATAATGATCAAGAGGGGCAACAGTACGCTCCCTTGGCAGAGACCAACAAACACGGTGAACAGCAACCAGTAATTGCCCATCCACTCCGTACTCTTGCAACATTTGCTAGGGCTTCTCCCGAGGAACTGTCATATGCTTTTTCTAGGTCTACAAACCAAGCATAGACATCTTTTCTATACTCCCAGGATTTCCCAAAGATTTGCCTTAGAGCAAAGATATGATCCATTGTGCTTTGGCCATCTTGGTAACCACACTGCTATCCCAACAGTTTGGAGTCGCCTATTTCCCAACTTCTCTTCTTTAGACTCTTAGCATACACTTTCACAGGAATGCTGAGCAAACAGATGCAATCTCTCTGATCTCCCTTTTTTGAAGAGAGGGATTACAATTCCTGTCTGCATTGGGTCCAGGCCAGATATCCAAGCAACCTGACACACTCGAGTCACCCACAGGATACTATCCTCATTTAAGGCCTTTAACATCTATTGCAGCTATGCCAGTCTTCAGGGTCTTAATTGACCATCTGACGTCTGCTTTGGTGATACTACCATGACTATTGTCCACTATAAAGTGCACCTCATGTCCCACAGTTCTTGCCGTCACAGGATTAAGAAGAGATGTAAAGTATTCCTTCCATCTATGCAAAACACTCTCCCCCATTTTCAGAAGCCTCCCATCTGAACTCTTAATAGAGAGACTTCATTCCAGGAAGGTGGCGCACGGTCTGCCAGAATACCTTGTTTGCCGAACCATCGTCTGCATCCAATTTCTCCCCGAACATCTCCCAGGCCTTGGCTTTAGCTGCTGATACTGTCCTCAGTGTACCTTAATCGACTCGAAGGTGATTTATTTGCAAGCCATAGCAAATAGGCTTCCATCTTTGCCTTGACAGATTTTTGGACTTCACTGTTCCACCATGCTGTCTTTTTCCTGCAGTCCTGCACCACACACAGCTGCTTACAACCACAGCATAATGCAGCCAAAGTTATAACAGCAGTTTTAAACAACTGCCACTCCTCTTCAACAGTACCATGATCACCTGGTAGTTCTTTGAAACTTGAAGACATTATCTGCAAAGGTCTTCCTCACAGATCTATCCTCCAATGCATCCCATTTGATGAGCCAAGTCTGTCTGGACCTAGTATTTCACTTGGTTGGCACAGATTCAGAGAACCATAAAGTGCAGACAACAAAGTGATGATCAGTTGATAATGATGACCCTATCCTCACATGAGTTCCAACACGGATCGGAATAAGTTAGCTGACATGATTACAAAATCAATCAGTGACTTCGGTTCCATTGCATCCCTGTACCAGGTATACTTATGGACGTCTGTGGGCTGGAAGAAGGTGTTCGTGTTACAACAGAGATCCAACAAGCACCTCCCATTCGCATCTAAATCGAGGTCAGCATTCACAGTTCTAGAATAGAGGTAATACCTAGGATATACAGTCAATATTGTTTGGCTTCCTGTAATAACGCTGATTCCTTCCTTGTCATTGAGAATACGTTCCAAGTACCGATTGAAAGCACATGTGCCACCAAGTGTGGTGACAGACGTTTCGCCCAAGGCTCCCGATCGTTCATCTCGATCAGAGAGCAAGCTTGGAGAAAGAGTGTCGCCATCTCTTGACAATAGGGCTAAAATATCAACCTCCACAGAGCGCAACCGCAAAAGAAAGCGTCGTAGGCATACTAACCGGAAGAGGCGCGAGCGCGGTAATTGTGTGTGACTATTTAATTCAAGGAGACGAGACTCAGTACGAATGGACTAAGACACGGAAAATTCCGGTCTCAAGGAATCGAGTGAAGCTCGAAAACCATGACGGAACTTTCTGGAACTGTGGCTGGTAAAGACCGACGAGTTTGCCAAAGTCTTCCGAGTGCGAGCTGGACAATTCAGCCCGTGGACGGCGACACACCCCGCGAGCGACTCGTGGCAATTAGTGTTGTGACAAATACTTTTTAAAAGTATTTGAAATACAAAATACAAAATATGTGGCTACAAATGTATTTTAAAATATTTCAAATACTTCCACTCAAATGTATTTCAAATACAAAATACTAAATACGTATTTTCAAATACAAAAAAATACTTTTAATTTATTTACGATTTTTTACAATTTTTCTACAATAACAGCAACTTTTCAAATCTGGCATCACTGAGACGATTTCTCGATCGGGTCGAAATCTTCCCACCCACGATGAACAGTCGTTCAACAGGGGCGGAAGAAGGCAGAGGCGTATTAAATTTCTTAAATAACTGCTTTACGATTGCGAAAGAATTCAGGCAGAAAAGCGTTCTCTCTGGACTTTCTAAATAAGAGAGGCACTCAATGTAAACACAGTTCTCCGAAGCACTTCCAGGTCTCTCTAACTCATCATCTGGGAAGGTAAAAAAATTATCGTCATTTACATTCTTCGCTTGCTCTTGAAATGGTACTTCCTGATTCTGGTTCTTACTGCTCTTGTAGAGGTATATAGCAGTAGGATATAGCAGCATTTAAAAATATATTTTTGTGCAGATATTTTTGGCTATCCTTAAGCCAGCGCAGCTTAAAATAAGGATTGGATACAACCCCAATAATCAATTCTTTCGTATCCATGCTTATGTCTGCGTCGTCTTTGCAGTCGAGGGCATGAAACATATCTGTCAAGACCTTCCAGGACAGCTTTTGCAAGAGGCTTGCAGTACTGTAAATTTCTCATCATCATTTCTTGACGGTTATTCTTCAATTGAACATGAGTTGGTAAAACATGTCCATAGTTAAAACGTTACCCATTTTAAAACTTATCTTGAAGAGAGAATTAGCAAAGAAACTACCTGTGGCACAGTACGACCTCCTTCGCATGGCAAAGCACGCAGTATTCAAGCAATGAACGAATTAACCAACTGCAATGAAATCAACGGAGGGTTTTTTTTTGGTTAGGAATCGGAATCCCATGATCCCCCATTTGGTGTGGGAGTTGTTCTGATTGGCAGTACTGCTGATTGGGAAAATCGACTGGTCCAACAATAATTTGAGGGGAGGAATAGTCATTTAAAATGGAAAAAAGTATTTGAAATACAAGATACTTTGAAAGTGTATTTGGAAATACTGTACCAAATACTTATTAAAATTGTATTTAAAATACAAAATACTAAATACAATCAAATACCCTCAAATACTTTCAAATACTAAGTATTTCAAATACATCACAACCCTAGTGGCAATACACATTGGACTATATTTGTTTCTTTCCCTCGACCTATGAACTGCAGCTTCGACCAGTGAGCCCCCTTTTGTCGAACTGCCGAACGACGAGGACAGCGTGGTTTCAGGAGACAGCACGTTCCCGTCGAAGGATCAAAATCGTGCCCAGCCGTCGGAATCGCCCACCGCCCTCTTCAGCATTGTAGCCGCCCCGCGCGAGTTCAACCCTCTGCGTACGTTGGTCGTCACAGCTGACGTAGAGGCACTCTTGCTACTTAATTCATTTGATCCGTCCTGGATTCCCAGCGAAACCTGTGCCTGGATTACTCCCTGGACGCATGACGCCTTCTGGCAACAACGATTGGGCGACCTGGTTCCCTACATGAGGTGGGTCATTTTTGTTCAAGAATTTTGCCCTCACTTCTAGTCTCTTAAGTCTCGCTCATTATGCTTATCTTCCCACTCGAACGCGTTGCTTAGTTCCTATTAATGCTGACATTTAGTTGCTTTAGCGAGTTTCCATTAAAGCTGTGTAAATTTCTTTTATCGGTCGAGGTGAGCACCACCCTCATTTACTTAAGCGTAGGTTTTAAGTAAGGCAAGGTTTTCAGTTACACGTCTCTCACTCCCTTTTTCCTCTTATCAACGGCTTCAAGCCAGACATTAAACGTTATTGCGTCGCCGTTTGCGAATGGTACGGCTGTGGACACGCAGCGTGCAATTTATCTAAAGAGACCACGACCAACTGACAACAACCTCTTGTCCACAAAAAAATTTTATTAAGTATATACGTATTTCGAACTCATTGAGTTCATTATTCAATGCCGATACCTTTTAAAATATATAAGGGCCGGAGTGGACATTATCCAATAAAAAGGTACAAATGTAAATTACACAATAAAAAAGACCAATGGGGGAAAACAATCTCTTAACATCAGAAGCGCGGACCTAGTAGAGATACTTCCTCCTGGTCGCGAACAATCGTTACAATTGATACTGAATGCCGATTATTAAAATTATAATGAATAACTAGATAAATAATAAAATCAAAGAAAGTAAAAGATAAACAATGATAAAAAATTAGGAAATACAGAAAATTAATTTGACTCTTTAAGCAATTTGATAAGTGTCTAATCTCCTATCGGGCCTGCGTCTCCGTTTAGTAACAGGTCGGGGTCCTTCTTGGAAATCTCCGTCTCATAGGCGTCCAAAGCGTTCTTGTTTCTGACCTGTCTCAACAAACGGCAGTCTTGTAGAATAATGAACTCAATAAGTTCAAAATAAATATATGCTTAATAAAATTCTTTTGTGGACAAGAGGTTGTTGTCAGTTGGTCATGTCATTATCCACAGTCCTTTCCAGTTTCTCATAAAGGGACCACGTCATTTCCACTTTTCTTCACACCCTGCATAAAACACTGCACAAGCGATGTCCCCAGCACTTAAGCATAGTGATTTTGATATTTAAATTATAAGTCAATAGAGGCTCAATTCATTCTAAGTTCATCGTAATTAAAACATCCCTGTGAGTTTAATATACAAGGTGATTATAATTAAAGTCCCTTTGTAAAAATGCTATAAAAAAACAACCATGAGTCCGAATGACTTCAAATTTGGACTGAGCATTCTTGAAGAAGGGGCATTTGATATGGAAAGAAAAAAAAAGTTCCAAAATTTATCACTAGATGGCGCTGTAAGCGGCATATTATGCCTAGGAGGATTTGTACTATGCAAATTGAAAGATACGCATGCGCATGAGACATTGCATGTGTTATAAAAACGCAGGCCTCATGGCGTTCTCGTCATATTTGTATCTCAGCAGCTTGCCATGGGTCTGTCAATGAAGGATCGCGCTCTGCTTGTGAAGCTCTTTTACAAGAATGGCGACTCTGCCATAGCAGCTTTAAAGAAATTTCGGGTATTAAAGGGAATGAAAAAAGGATGTGGTCCGATGTCTGCAAAGGCTCTGAGGTGTATGATTAAAAAATTCGAAGCGACAGGTTCTTTTGCAGTGAAATCTGGCAGAGGGAGGAAAGCAGTTGCTTTGACGTCAGTAGAAGATGTGGCTGAAGCATTAGAGGAAGGGTCGAACAGTGGTGTGCAAACGTGCAGTGCACGGGGAATTGCCCGAACTTTAGACATGCCTGTGAGCACGGTCAATAAAATTTTACGCAATATCCTGCATTGTTATCCCTATAAAATTACCCATGTTCAGGAGTTACTTCCTGCTGACCTGCCAATTAGACACACGTTTGCTTTAGAATTTCTAGCTCGCATGGAAGTGGACAATGAATGGCCATGGAACATCTTGTGGACAGACGAAGCCCATTTTTATCTCCACGGCGTTGTCAATACACAAAATTGCAGGATATGGGCAACGGAAAATCCTTTCGCATGTGTTTCAATATCGCTTCATTCTGCAAAGGTAACTGTGTGGTGCGGGATGACAGCATCATTGATTATAGGGCCATTTTTTTTCGAGGAAGTGGGTCCTGCGGGTCCCGTTACCTGTACAGTCAATGGTCAACGGTATGCGTGTCTTTTACGCAACCAGGTAATTCCAACACTTCAACAGCATGCATGCGTGGATAGAATAATTTTCATGCAAGATGGCGCTCCTCCGCACATTGCAAAGCCAGTGAAGCAACTGCTGAAGACACATTTCGGAGATGATAGAATTATCAGCCGTCATTTTCCGAGAGCCTGGCCTGCAAGATCACCGGACCTCAATCCTTGTGACTTCTGGCTCTGGGGTTACCTTAAAAATCTTGTGTTCAGTGGCCCAGTTGCAAATTTAGCGGAATTGAAGGCTCGGATTACGCACCACGTTCACAACGTGACCCCGGAGACACTCCGGTCTGTTGTGGAACATGCTGTTTATCGGTTAAAACTTGTGGAGGAAAATGGTGGACAGCATATTGAACATGTCTTGCGCAAGTCCCGAGATAATTAATAGGCGTTTCCATTGTTGCTTTTTATGCGGATTTTGGCCCAAGGACAATTAAAAACCGAATCATCATGTGCTTTTTATGCGGTTTTTGGCCCAAGGACAATTAAAAACCGATTTTTCCCATCCGATGTGGTACGACCTTGCCGTGGTGGACGGGCTTTGCACTAACAGTGCCACAACTGTTAAATGACTTGAAAGTCATGTTTTCCATCATCAAACCCGAAGCAATCATGTTCATTGACCGGTACAGTTGATTTTTTGCTAATACTGTACTGTATAATAAAAAAAAAATCATGTTTAACTTGTTTTAGTGTCAATTGCATTCCTTGACCAACTTTAATGTAAAAACATCATGCCATAAACAACTCATGCCAAAGCCGTCGTATTTCAATTCAAAATGTCACTTCTAGCTGAATCCGCTTCCGTTATGCCGCTTACAGCGCCATCTAGTGATAAATTTTGGAACTATTTTTTTCTTATCCCATATCAAATGCCCCTTCTTCAAGAATGCTCAGTCCAAATTTGAAGTCATTCGGACTCATGGTTGTTTTTTTATAGCATTTTTACAAAGGGACTTTAATTATAATCACCTTGTACATTTAGCTAGAAGCGTGTCTTAGTGACCGCACCTTTATAATAGCTAATTCTTAGCAGGCTTACTGCTGCGAGCTGGCTTATCATATTTTTGTTGTAAATCTGAGGCTCGTTCCTCATATCGGGCAAGGCACTGTCCTCATGCGTTTCTTGCGTGTAAGCAAGATCGTAGACCGCCTAAGTATAGTTTAATTGTACTCAATTAACTAATTTTGTTGTTAAATAAATTTATTATGCCAAAAGCTATACTCCGTTGTCCGTTCCCTTATTCTCAACACTTCCACTGCGCATATGCTCTGTAACGTGCCGTTACCTTTTCTGGCTAAAATTTATCAGCCGTTCATTGAAAATTTTTTTTGAGCCTTCCCTTCAACTACTTTTCGGGATCTCTTTTGTTAGATTCCCTGCCCCACTCGGGGGGAGTTACCTTAAGCGTTCCCTTCTGGCACTGTGTGTTTCAAGTTTCCCATATTACCGATATTCGTGGTTTCTACCGCGTGTAATCCTTACCAAAACTGGGTGATCATCGGCCGTCCCGGGCATGAGCCTTATGGATCAGACGCTTAATTAATTACCTTAACGGAGGTTACTGTGTTCCCCCTCCTTTTTTTTTATGAATTAAAGGGATCACTCGACGCGTTCTGTTCGCGTTATTTTTGGGTTAATGATACCTCGTTTGGGGAGTTATTTGTTTTAATTTTTCCTCGCGCTAAATGAGTTTTTCTTCTAGTGGGATTCATTTATGCATTGACCGAGATCGCGATTCCTCGTACTTGCGTCACTAATGTCGCCGTCTCACGTCCTCTGAAGTTTATCCCGTGGCGAATTTCCTTTTTGGCACTTGACGGATAATTGAATTTTAATTTCTCACCAAGACAATTAGTTTAGCGTCTAGTTTTGGCCCGTATTTCTTCGCGTCGTTTGTTGGACTCGTCTGGTTCGTTGTCCGTTGGGTCATTTCTCGTCAGCGATTGACGATCTTGAGAATCGCTCGTCCTGTGGATTTCCCAACTTACTATTTGATTTTTTTGTCGTTTAGATATTTCCTTTAATTTTTTGGTAAAATAAAGATTGATTTTGAATTCTCTTTCTTTAGCAAATGATAAGGGATGTCTTAGCCTCATGCTATAGATATAGGACGCGTTCTTTAACGTTAAAAGAAATTTAACTATTTCATTCTTTTTGATTTACTTTGGGAGCTGGAAAAGATTTTTTTTTTATTACTATTTTAAAAAATATATTTTTTCTTTGCTGTATTTCTTTTACGGGGACTTCTTATTAACGCTATTGTTGTTTACTCGCGCGTTCCCGTTGTTCGCCTAGTCTTTCATTGTTCTAATGTCGTTGTAATCGACCACTCGTTTTCTTAGAGCAACTAGCTATCTTCGTTTCTGAGAACTTGGATGTCGTGCCACGTGCACGTGTTATTTAAATTTTTCTTTAGTTTTGTAATTTTCTTGGTAGAAAAAATAATTTGCTTGGGCAGAACCAGCCAGACCTTCAAGAGAAGCAACATCACCTCCTCAGCCTTCTCTTGAGATCGGAGATGGCTTTCCTTTGGCAAGCGAACTTAATACTTTCAGTCATCGCCAATCTTAACTTCAAATCATGAACGATTAGTTCATGTTAGTTTTTGGTATCGGACCTTAACCGATTGTAACTCATCACTATGACGTTTATCACCGATTATTGCCAAGTTTCTATCTTTTGAATGCTCATGATAGACTAAGCGTCGTTGCTACTTTAGATCGTCGATTGCTTTTCCGTTGACCGAAATGCCCGTGATCAAGTTCATCTAAGATAAGTTGGGTCTCATGGACCTTTGAAATTGTATTCTTCTGCAGTTGTTACAAGATCGATTATTCCTTCCATCATGGATCGTATACCTACTTTATGGATTATCTTCGCTTGATTTGACTTTATGCACATGAAATGCCATGCAGTTTTTTTTATAGCAATGTTACGTTTGTTATGTCGGATCTGACGGACCTTTTCCACTGTTTCTCAAAATCTTAGTCTCGGCTTAAGTATTTCTATTTTTTTGTTTCCCCTTTTTTTAAATTGTATTATCTGATTGTATTATTGATATCGATTCTT
>JAHWFO010060439.1:139202-161218 GCA_023313115.1 Rhysida immarginata
TTTTTTTAAACAAAAAAAAGGAAGAAATAATTCTCAGTTGAATAAAATAATTGAACCAGAGACAAGTGAAAGTAATAATCAGTTTATTAATCCACATATTGTAATAAACTATTAATTATATACATAATAAACTATTAATTAATAAACATATTATTAATACACATGATTACTTGTGAAATGAAATATTGGATCCTTTTAAAAAACGATTTGTGCAATTATATGCACAACAACTGACAGGCATGTGTTTTCTTTCATAAATTATGAAACAATAGATTCGCGCCAGAACAACAATGAGGGTTATTTTAAAGGGGGGGGGGGGAGGTTACTTTCACTTGTCTGTTCTTATTTCCATCTGTATCTGTTTTTTGCTTTTTTCTTTATATTTTTATTAAAAAGCAATTAATATACGAAAATTCTCATTTATAAATTATAATTTTAAAGTAAATAACATAAAATATACAGTTCATTAATTATAATCCAAATTATTGTTGATATGCATATTTTATTTTATTTACCTTAAATAAAGGAATTTATAAAGGGGAATTTTCGTAAATTAATTGCTTTTTAATATAAATTATAAAAAAAAACAAAAAAACAAAAGAAACATACGGAACGAAATAAGAAGAGAGACAAGAGAAAGTAACCTTAATATAGTCTGGTGAGTTATTATTATACTCCATATCAAAGGTAATTTGATGTAATCTGTATATTTTATTTTATTTACTTTAAAATTATAATTTATAGAGGAGAATTTTCCTAGTTAATTGTTTAATATAATATCTTCCCCCTTTTTCATTTAAACTATTTTTTTTTAAATTTATGTTTAAAAATAACTTTATTTATCATCAAATAACTTTTTATCAGATGGGCCGATTTGAATGATTATTTTTTTGTTTAATAGAGCAAGTTTTTCTGGTGGTTCCATAATAAATTCATCGAGATATCTTAGGTAGATATTAGAAAAAATAAATGTTTGCGATTGCGATTGATTGACATGCATTGCCTACGGCGATCAGCTGTTTCTTGCCAATCCCGATATGCACCACTAGAGGGGAGGTCACTGCCAGTCTCTTACTTTCATTTGTCTCTGGTGGAAGCGAGATTGCGTCCAGATTCAGAGGGAAGCAATTGCGATTCGGCATATCAAGATTATGTCCGAGGCAAGTATAGCGGGCAAGTTAAAAATGCCTCTAACAGGAAACAATGTCCTACAACGAACAATAAGTCCAGGAACAAAAAAAGAAATTGTAAAAATGATCCCGGTGCTAATACTTCAGCAAAAAAAGAAACCAAGGATATTGATGGCCATGCCCAAATTGCAACCAAAAATGGGAACATGAAAACCCCGTTTCAAAAATGGGTAGGAGACTGTAACGAAAGCCTTCCCACAGACAACGCCCTTAGTGCAAAGAAAGAGGTGTCTGGCGAGGCTGGCATCATTAGCAGCGGTTGTGGTAGTACCCCAATCACTAGTGAAATAAAAAGGGGTCTAGATATTAAAGACAGCGACACAGAGCAAGCATATTCAACGGAGTTAAGGATTCGAGACAGCAAAAGACACTCCCAATGTAAGGAGAGTATACTCAATTAAAACGCACTAGTGCACGCCATTTTAAAATGTAGGTGCTAATTCCAATTTTAAAAATTACGCCTATCAAACGAATAGTTCCGGAGTCAATACTCCATCACGCAATACGGCAGCTTTATCGACGCATATGGACATATATGCGTCAGGCAACAAAGGCAGTTGGCAAGACGAGGCCACTAGCCTAGGCGAGTTGGTTGAGACGGCTCAACTATCTACAACGGGTAGCCCCCATGTATCCGTGACAAGCATAGGGCAAAGAATGACAAAGGGCCCGTACCTACAACTGTTACCGATGTCATAAAATTGAACGCACTTCAAAATGACACCGATTCAAAAACTTCCATAAGAAAGGGGCCGCAGGCAGGGATTATCGCAGAAAAAGCGACCAAAAAGAGAGATTGTCAGACCACAGAGCCCGAACTGTTAGGCCCGCTATGCCTATCAGAAGAATTAACTAACCGTTTACAGTCAATATTGTCGGCGATAGAAGCTTTGAAAAGAAAAGTCTCTGCCCAAGGCCTTCTAAACTTTTTGCTAAATTTACGCAAACCCTAGTCGGGGCAAAGTTGAGGGCGATAACAAAAGAGAAATAGGAAGCCAGACGAGGGTGGTTATCAACAGTTATTGATTAGTTGGGGATGCGTCAAAAATAATAGTCGGCAGAGTGCGTATTATGCCTCTGCTCATAAGGCATTGACTCCTCAATCAAAGGGTAGCAGTAAAAGACAAAATAAATATGGTACTAGAAACAATGTGTTTGCTTGCAACAGGTCCGCTACTCCCAGGTTATCCGACGCTTCAGATAAAATTCAGGACAAGGTATAAAGCGAGGATTTCCGAATCCATAGTCGCGTTCCAAGAGGGGGTAGGACTTTTAATTCACGATGTAGCGGTCATTCCCATCCAAGCCTATTAGTCAGTCCTATACCGAATTTAGGCAGAGGAAACCTAAAGAGACTAAAATTAGGAAAGATGGTAAGTGGAATTACCAGGTACGGGGAAGTAAGTGCCCCTTTTTGGGTAAAAATGTTACTCCTATACGGTTAGTTGATTCCGATTCCCCAATAATAGGAGTTCAAAAAAGATGCGAACAGACGCTACGCAAAATATGCGTCGCAAGGGGCATAAAAAGTATACAAATATGTCGTACGTGGAGCACTACGAAAATACGACCACAAAGCAGCGTCATTTTGTAGCAGTTAAGGAGGCAAATAGTATTCATACGCGTTATTTTGCCAAGCACACTGGCCCTGGCTGCAGTAATAATGATCAGGAGAAGGAGGAGGCGAGCATGTCATCAATTGTGGTGACAGATGCTTCGCCCAAGGCTCCCGATCGTTCATATCGGTCGGAGAGCAAGCTTGCAGAAACGGTGTCGCGATCTCTTGATAATAGGGTAAAAATATCAACCTCCACAGAGCATGACCACAGAAAACATCGCTATAATTGTGAGCAGGAAGATTTAATTAGAAGAGACGAGACTCGGAATGAGTGGACTAAGACACGGAAAATTCCGGTGTCAAAGAATTGAGTGAAGCTTGAAAACCATGGCGGAACTTTCTGGAACTGTGGCTGGAAAAAGTCGACGAGTTCGCTAAAGTCTTCAGAGTGCGAGCGTGACAATTCAGCCCGTGAAAGGCGACAAACCCCGCGAGCGACTCGTGGCAATACATGTTGGACTACATTTGTTTCTTTCCCTCGACCTGTGAACTTTGCAGCTTCGACCAGTGAGCCCTGTTTCGTTGAATTGCCGACCTATGTGACATGTGATGTCAGTGGTTGTATTTATATTATTTTGTTGTTGCCATTATTTTTTTATTATTTTTTTTTAGTAATCCAAAGTTTTTTTTAGTATTTTACAATGAGTATTATTTTTTTAATAATTCCGTGTTTGTAATAATTAGCTTTAATTCCTTTTAGCGAACTTTTAAGATTTATAGCCAACAATAGGTTTCCTTATTGGGTTAGCATTGTTGAGAGAGAGGAGATTCTCAGAATCTGTGATGCTAACTCATTAGGAGATTGTTGCGTTTTTAAAGTTATTTTCTTTGTGAAATAAATGTAAATAAGAAAGAAAGAGATAACTTTCGTTTTCTGAGTAGGATGGTCACGTTTAAGAAAGTAGCTAAAAAACATGGCAGATAGGCCTATTTTAGCGATCTCAATTTTAAGTTATGGCTTTAATGATCACTTCACTCGTTAAAACAAAAACTAAGTACAGTGATATCATTCCCATAACGAAATATACTGTTTGATGGCAAATGGAACCAGTCTTTGTTGTTTTCAAGTGCAACTTTGATCTTCTAAGATTATTCTAACGATGTTTGGTCCAGTGTTCGATGGTAACCAAGATCAATCTTTCCCCACGTGTATTGCAGTGAAGCTAGAATAGCTAACTATCGTCGTCGTGGGGCGTTTTAGAAGAGAAGATTGGTGAGTGTTGCATTATTTATTTTGACGGTACCCTGGGAATATTGTCGAAGAAAGTTCGTTCATTCGAACAATCGAACTAGCGATTTTAACCCGATTAGAAGAATACAGAAGCATATCTGAGGAATGACAGAAACTAAGAATTGTGCTCAGTTTTTAATTGAATTAAAGAGAAGTGTTCCTTATGGAATCACATTTTATTTAGAATGTTAGTTATACTTAACTAGCTAGTAAAATGTTTTATGAGTGTGAGGTGGAGAAACGGTTCTGCTGTTAATAGTTAATTTTGGGAAATATAAATTGGGTAGTATTTTGTCATTTTTAGTACTGGTGGCTCCACATGAGTATTAATTATAGGGATGTTGATTGTTGGGCTATGTTTGACAGGAAGGGTTAATGTGGCATCCCTTCTAATTGTTTTAAAAAAAAAGGTGCACTCGACGTTTTCCTGTATGTCGACGGTAATATAATACATCATAGTGGAACACAATCTCATTCCGTTAACGGATTCTGGGGCACCAGTGGTAGGCATATCTCAAATATGACAATCTCAAATATTTATAAGCGATCCTTGTAAAGCCACAGGCAGGTTAGGAGTGAGAGAACACTGCCAAGAAGACGAACACTGCAGGGGCCCCTAATAAATACAATTTACTGATTTTTGAATAATTTGTAGTAGTAAATTAGAATATGACGAAGAAATAATGGCAACATAAACTCTAGGTGTAATGGTGTTTAATTCAAAATGTGTCGCGACTAAATCCTTGACAGGTCCCAAGAACCCGTGATCATGTCAGGGTGAGTGTGAAGCTTACATTTTGGAATCCCATAATAAGAGAACCCCCCCCCCCCTAGGCACACACTATGAACTTTGCAGCTTCGACCAGTGAGCCCTGTTTCGTCGAATTGCCGAGCGACGAGGACAGCGTGGTTTCAGGAGACAGCACAATCCCGTCAAAGGACCAAACTCTTGCCCAGCCGTCGGAATCGCCCGCCGCCCTGTTCAGCATCGTAGCCGACCCAAGCGAGGTCAACCCTCTGCGTGCGTTGGCCGTCGCAGCTAACGTAGACGCCTCCTCACTCTTGCTACTTAATTCATTTGATCCATCCTGGACTCCCAGCGAAACCTGTGCCTGGACTACTCCCTGGACGCATGAAGCCTTTTTGGCAACATGGATTGGGCGACCTGGTTCCCTATACGAGGTGGGTCATTTTTGTTTAAGAATTTTGCCATCACTTCTAGTCTCTTAAGTCTCGCTGGTTATGCTTAACCTTAATCTACCGCTCGAGCGCGTTGCTTAGTTCCTGTTCATGCTGACATTTAGTTGCTCCAGCGAGTTTCCATTAAAGCTGTGTAAATTTCTTTTATCGGTCGAGCTGAGCACCGCCCTCATTTGCTTAAGCGTAGATTTTAAGGTTAAGCAAGGTGGTCAGTTACACGGCTATGGACACGCAGCGTGCAATTTATCTGAAGAGACCACGTCATTTCCACTTTTCTTCCCTCCCTGCATAAAACACTGCCCAAGCGATGTCCCCAGCACTTAAGCATAGTGATTTTGATATTTAAATTATAAGTCAATAGAGGCTCAATTCATTCTAAGTTCATCGTAATTAAAACATCCTTGTGAGTTTAATATACATTTAGCTAGAAGCGTGTCTTAGTGACTGCGCCTTTATAATAGGTAATTCTTAACGGGCATACTGCTGCGAGCTGGCTTGCTATTATCAGCTCAAATATTTTTGTTGTAAATCTGAGGTTTGTTCCTCAGATCGGGCAAGGCACTGTCCTTAGGCGTTTTTTGCGTGTATGCAAGATGGTAGCCCGCCTAAGTATAGTTTAATTGTACTAAATTAACTAATTTTGTTGTTAAATAAATTTATTATGCCAAAAGCTATACTCTGTTGTCAGTTCCCTTATTCCCAAGACTTCCACTGCGCATATGCTCATAAATACGTGACAACATGATCCCGTTGTCGCTTTACAGTTTCCCCAAGTTCATAGCGAGTGCACTGGTAGGGCTTCTCGGAGGCATTGCTCTGAGATAAAATCCAGTAGACTGTCAACTGTTTTTCAAATGGGAGCCTCTGCCTAATTCCCAAACGCGGGTGATCTTGACATTCACCACACATGAAGCTATATAAATTCTCTCATTCGTCGACATCATAAGATATATGTTTGTTTGGATGCTCTTTTTCTCCCTTCTTAACCATGACCTTTCTGGTAAGGGTGACCCTGAAGTTGAAATGCTACAAGCAGCATAGCTCACAGAAACCCTGAAGCACCCAAACTCCTGTCCCATGGTAAGGGGGCATCCACTCAGGGATTGAATATGAACCTTGGCTCGTATTTTTTTATAATCAACTACAGAGGCACCTGGCATTACTCGGGATAATTAGTTTTAGGTAAATAAAACAACGTCAAGAATTTAAATAACTCAAATTAGTTTTCAACATTTCTACAATTTCCTGTTGAAGACGAAGCTCCCGTTGTTCAGATGTTGCTGACGCTCGGATAACTTTTTGTCTTCTCTGACCAATATTCATTCATTTCCTCTTGGAAACGAACGTTTTATCACTGCATTATCATGAAAGTATTATTGCATCATTACCATATCGATTTCAAAGCAGACATTCACACAGATTATGATTTTTCAGAAAATATTGGATCTGCTGTGTTAAGAAATAAGCTAGGTGATATCGTCAGCATGGTTTGGACCCTTTTTTGATCAAATTTTGTAAAACTGAATATGATTATACAGTAAAAATGAACATATGAAAAAGCTTAGAAAATATACAGTAAAAATTCATAATGAAACATGAAAAAAAAATGCTCTCAATAGGTGGACCTCTATATAATTTCTTGGCCGCAACTAGCCTAAATAATTTCTTGGTCACGCAATCTAACTTTAGATGTACAGTTCATGCCAAAAGCGTTTTTCACTTAGGTGAACGATGTTCGGCTTCCTTGCATTACTTTAAATCAGTGAGATTCTAGCTGCAGGCTAGAAGTCGAGTTCGAATCACGTTGGACGATGCCATTTATTGTTTGTTAGCAACAGGGATAGGTAGGCATAATGAGTGACGTCAAACTCTTTTAATTGAAATCTGATTTTGAGCCTTTATTAGGAAAGTTTTTCTTCATTATTAATATATAAATATTTATTATTATTTTAGTAGAAATGCTATATAATAACGTGAAAACTTCACGAGAAAGTAAGCGATAGGTTGGCAAGTACACTCAACAATATAATGGCAAATACATGAATTAAATCATTATGTTTTTCATGAAATAATCAGTAGTAGAAAATTAACTTTAAGTTTTCTGCACATTTAAAAAAAAATAATATATTATGTATAAATCTATTATGGTATTTCATAGGAAATAGCTACCAATCTTTCGAAATGAAATACAGTATCTTCTGGGTTTATGCTTAAAAAAATAATACATTGTCAAAAAAATTGTATTCTCATCCATGACGAAAAAAAAATGTATAACAATACAGTATCTTAAATACAGAGTGAATTTTTAAAAGTGGCCCGGTGAACAACGTGAAAAAATGAGCATGAAAAGAGATACAGTAAACCTACTGTGTAAATTTTTTAAAAAAATTTCAAATTACGAAATAACGGGAAATTATATATTTTTTTAATTATTTCCAAATTAAGCAGAATTACATGTATATTTTGCTAAATGAATGAATAAAAATGATTACAACAACTAATAGCAAAATTCAAGGACAAATATAGCATAATGTAAAAGCAAAAAATTAAAAGCAAATGGAAAATTAACACTTTAAATCATTTACAAAATCACTTAAATTATGTGGGTTTGAAAAAGTTTCGAATGTCTGCTGATTTCGATTGGGTGATTTGAGCCTTGATGGCTTTATTGAGATAGTTGGTAAAACAGGAGCTGTCTTCAAGCGTTCCAAAGCTGTTTGGAAGCTGGTAGTGACGAATTAGAATAGAGACGGCACTGATGACTTGCTTATTCGTCACGAGTGGCTCAGGATCTTCTTCAAGCTCATCTTCAGATTTGTTGTCATTGCCTGGTGACTGATCCAATGATACATCTTCAACTTCAGCATCGTTTACTGAGCCGATGGTCTGGCAGTCAAAACAAGGGTCTCCAACGCGCAGTTCATCGTCCGCTTGAAGATAATCTTTATATGACACCTGATCTGGAAAGAGTCCAGTCATAATTGCTGATGGGACACTAGGGTCTGAGTTTTCCGTGTTCACAACTGGCATTTTTTGCAAAACTTGATCACTATGAATGTCAGGCAGGGCTTTATGAAAACAGTTGGCAATCGTTTCTTGTTTGACGTTATCCCATGCTGATTTGAGGAGGCAAATACCTTGATACAAATTGGTCTGCCTCAGTTTCCCAGAGTCGGTGTTGTCTTCAGATTTAACTTGGGCCCAGTAAAAGTTCAAGTCGCGCTTGTAGAAGGCTTTTTTATTGTCAATCACTACTTGGTCCAATGGTTGGGAAATAGAGGTTGTGTTTGCTGGTAAATAAAGGAGCTCGATGTTGGGCAGCACAAGATCGTGAATTTTGTGGACACTAAAGTTGTCTAACAAAAGCAGGATTTTACGATTTTGTGCATATAACGAATGTGATCGAAGTGAGTGATGTTTTCACTGAAAAAAATCATGAAATTTTTAAATTTGAAAGATGAGTTTTTTCGAATTAAGGTAAAATTTTGTTTCGAATTATAAAATATTGGGGATTTTTCGAAATATGGGGAAGAAATGTACAGTAAGTGATAACGAATTACCAGATTTCAAATTAATGGAGGCACGAATTAAAGGGGTTTTACTGTAACAATGATCAAACATCTGTGCAAGTAACTAGAGTAGGTGCTGGTAGTGTCCTCCACTGACCTCGAGGCACGTGTGAAGGCTTGTCCACATGTTCCTGAAGGCACGAGCAAGAGTTTACGTGAATGGCCTGGATGGCTGCCTGGACGTTTTGTTGAAGGTCAGCGACTGTGCACGGTTTGTTCTGGTAGACCACACCTTTCAGTGCACCCCAGAAGAAGAAATCGCGGATCGATAGGTCTGACGACCGTGATGGCCAGGGCTGTTCTGTTCCGACTTATCACATGTTCGGGTAGGAACACTTCCTGGATATGGGCAAGTGTTGCGTGTGCAGAATGGGCTATTGCACCATCTTGCTGAAAGTAAGCATTGGCACGCTCGTCATCAGTAAGTTGAAGATGGTGTGCACCAGGGTTCGCGCTTACTCGCAATTTACGCGTCAAATGGGCATTTTTGCTAAAAATTGACTCGTGATTTTTTGACCAGCGAGTCAAAATTGACTTGTTAAATTTTGAATAGCATCGGCCCATATCTTTCTCACCACATTTTAACCTCACTTAATTCTGTCACATGCGGTCTTGTTTAAATATCTAATTAACTATAACAGTAACTATAGAGATTGTGGATGCATGTAAAAATATGGAAGTTAAAAAGAATCTAAATTTTGACTCGCATCTTCTGAAATTTGACTCGCAGTTTTCAGACTGGGAGTCAAATTGACTCGTATATATTTTGTCTTAGCGCGAACCCTGAGTGCACATAACGATCACTATTCACAGTTTCATTGAAGAACACAGGGATGGTGCGGCAGGCGGAGACAGCACACCCTCCTCCAATTTTTGTGGGTGCAGTGGCGACTCCAAGAACACATGCAGATTGACGGAAGACCAGTGGCGCATGTTCTGTGAGTTGACGTAACCAGACAGATGGAACCACGCCTCATCTGAACACATAACCATTTTCCAGCACCTCTGGAGCAATGGTGCTCAGGAACCATTCACAAAACAGAACCCTGACCGGCTTGTCCACATCATGCAACTGATAAACAGTGGTCATTTTGAAGGGGTGTAAGTGTAAATCATTTGTAATGATGTTCATTGCACTTACTGAGTCAAACCCAGTTGCTGAGATAGCCACCGTGATGACGTTTTGATACTGCGTAGCATGTGTTCTTCAGCAGCAACAATGGTTGCTGTCGTATGGACCGTCCTTTTGCGCATTTTCTTTGCATTCAGTACTGATCCCGTTGCATGCCATTTCGCAATTAAGTTTTCCATTGCACTCTTAGCATGAGGTTTTGCAAGCACAGCACCAACTTGAAACTCAATTATAAACTCTTTCCATAAACAGTGCATATAAACAGTTTCCATGACCATTCCGTGCATAATGCTCTACCACAAAAATGCGTTGTTGCAGAGATAACACCATTTTCGCCACATCGCACAAACGACTATCATGCACAACAATGTCACTCTCTCAACTGCAGAATATCACATGAATGACAAGTGATTTGAAAACTTACTGCGCAGTATTTCGAGCTGGGCCGCTTTTAAAAAACTCACTCTGTATGTAGAAAGTGTATATATATATACGAGGGTGGGCTGAAAAGCAATGCCTCCATGGCTGTAACTTTTTTATTTTTTAACCGATTTTCAAAATTCTTTTTGTATCTGATACTCACATTTCTCCTCTATGTAATGCACTATTCACTTTTCGACATAGTCCCCATCCCTTTCCACGCATTGTACAATATGCTGTTTACTATATGGTATATTGTAATGGCATTCTTTTTCTTTTAAAATCTACGCATGATATATGGCGGCACGATCAATTTCGGTATCAAAATATTACAGAATTTAAAAAGTAATAAGTAAAAATATCAATGTTTGAAATACAGAAAAACTAAATAAATAAACTAAATATTTATTGATGATAATAAGAAAGAAAATTCCACAGCTTGGATTCGAACCGGGAACCTTCGAAGAGCTGAAATTTCTCGGTATGAATTAAGCCTGTGGAGCTTTCGTTCCTATTTTCATCAATAATTTAAACATCTGTTTTAGTAGAATAAACCCTCATCGAACATTTCTTGAGATATTCTTGTATATATATATTGCTTTGTTTTTAATAAGTGCGTTAAATATTTCATTTGCAAAGTTTATTTTACTGAAATAAAAATCAGCAATTAACCTTTTCAGTTAAAAGTGCTGCAATTCGCCCGCACCAGTCATAAACCTCATCACTATTTCCACTCTACACGGCCAAGTCCATTTTAATCTTCTACAATGTTTGTTCAAACTACTAGTCTTTATAACCGATCAACTTTGCTTAGCTCAACTCCTGCCAAGCAAGTGAAAAAGCTTTTGGAATGAACTGTACATATGCGCTAGTGCACAGTCGGCGAAAATGACAATCTAGCCGGAAAAAAAAATTTTTCTTATAAATCTTGAGCACAGTATGTATTTTTAATATGCATATATACATAAACATTTATACGTATATACATATACACATACTCTGTAAGTAACACGATACAGTATTTTGCGTATGTAAAGGCTGATGCAAATATCAGTCACATAATCAATACTGCATTTCCTTTCTAATATCAAAACTTTCCCTGAAACATGTAACCTGCAATAAGTATAAACTGATATTTTAAAAATGATTCTTAATTCAATAATTGATATGATCAACGATCAATAACACAAACGATACTAGATGTAGTAATAAAGAGAACTTACATGTAAAGTTTGAACTGTTTTACTGACACACATAATGTCTTCAGAACAATTATCCAAACTTAGTTTCCTGATGACAAACGATCGTAGCAAGAGTTTTGTCTCCGTTTTTTTCCAGGTTCACGTCAGAGAGTCCTCCATGAGTAATTTCCGTGGCTTACATCATTGTACAAAAAATGTAATAAATTTTTTCCGCACTTTACCGCACTATGGTTTTAACACAGTCTGATGTGTACCAACACACTAGTCAGAGCAGTTGATGTTATTGTGACACCCCTTGACATGAGTTTTAAAAGTCTGTGTAAACTGCCAGTTCTCACACGGATGTTTTACATGCGTATGTAAACAACTGAAAGGCCTACAAGTATCGCTTATCAGCTCAAAACGATAAGGACAGTGTTCTACAATGTTTTCGATTATTTTGTGGCGATATAACTAAACTAGCTGGCCGCCCGTGCTTCGCAACGGAGTGTTACAGAACCTTATTACGATAATAGCCGGGCAACAGGATACCGGCAACACTTCCTAGAAAGCAAGCCTGTGCACGGAATCGTCATACATCATAAAAAAGTCAGAATTTAGGCCTTATTATTGGTAGATATACAATTAACATTGACATTTTATGATGTAACAATGTATGACGTTACCATGTAAAGGCAACACCTCCTAGGGTGCGTTCACTTATTCACTTGGAATCACTCCGAGTGACTCCCATGACTCTCAGTCATTCGGATTCCGCTTCTTTATTTGCTCGAGTCATTTGGTCTCCGTTTCTTTATTCGCTCGGAGTTAACTCCCTTGACCTTCAACATCAGGGTACGCTTGGAGTCTTTCGGAGTTTGTTTCTGTATTCGCTTGGAGTGCGACTCGGGTTAACTCCCTTAACTCCTGCTTTCAAGCTGGAGTCATCGGAGTCAAAACATTTAATGAGAAAGACGACGCAACAATGAAGGGTGCCAACAAAGTTGCGACTTCAACGATGATTAATTTTGTTACAATGAGAAATCGTTTGCGAGCGCGCTTGTTAGGAGCCGTGGCAACCAAACAAACAAGAGAAGACTTTATTTCTTCAAGCTGGTGCATACGTTATTTAACTATCAACACGGCCGCCTCTATCTTTCGAAAGTGCACGATCATAGCTTACCATAATTGTAGGCTTGGCACGATACAAACGAAAATTTAGCTTAAATTGATTGAAAATTTGATTCAAGACAATTTCGTCAGCATAATTATTAATTTTTTTATGCTCAATCTCAGTTCCATCTTTACGCATGAGACCACCCTAGCCTCTGTGATAATAAATTAAAATTACAATTATGACCAGAACTTTGTTTATATAAAAATAATAATAAATAAAAAATATGTTAGTATTTATTCCTGTTAATAAAAAATAACTTAATGTTAAAGGTTCCCCATAACCAAAAGTGCCATGGGCTTTTCTGATGCTTCCGGAGGTTGCGAAGAGGGGAAAAAATATCTTGAATCGTTCACAAGCAGTGTTGCCAATTTAGCAGGGATGTGTCCAATTTAAAAGCTCATTTTCATTATTTTGTGCATTATACATTAATTTACGAAGTAGTATAATTTGTTTATTTATTAATGAATGATTCTATACTCATTTATAAACGGAGAAGATAAAATATCAAATAATAAGAATAAATAATAACAAGTTCACCAATGAATAATGATGAGAGTTTTTGAAGAGAATTGAAGACTTGTAAATGAATGGTAGATGGTTGCTGTGCATTGTTTAATTTTTATTAAAAATGTACAACAAAGGACAAGCGCATGAAAAAAAGGCTAAATTGGCACACAAATGATTACAACGATCAAAGTCTTCGATTGTTACGTCGTTATGTTGACTCTGAGCCATGACGCTAGTACTCTGATCACGTGATCACATTGACTCGGAGCATGACTTTGAACGAATAAGTGAACGCACCCCTAGAAGGAAGGCCTACGGACAAAAAGTGTTTACATTGTTACATCATCAAGCAGCCAAATTTAGATCTTATTATTGGAAGAAATACGATTAAAAATAGACGCTTGATGATGATGATGTAACAATGTATACACCTTTTGTCCGCAGGCCTTCTCTCTAGTAGGTATTGGTATAGGCCTTCTTTCTAGGAGGTGTTGGTACCAGCCGCCCTGTTGCGGAAAAGTGTAGGAATAACATTGCAACGCAATAACCAATATTTGTTGTACGTATTTTGGATACTATTCGAAAGAAATTTATTGCAACAATCCACATTATATAACGATACATGAATTTAATTATTTGGACGACACTTCTTTGTAGATCACATTTTAGTGAAAACTCTGTGGACTTTCTTCAAGTTGCCTTGTTCGTCACTTGCAAATACTTTTATCCTGACTGTCTCGAACGATGTTGTTCTTGAAAATGCAACGTAAAGTTGGCCATGACTGAATACTAGAGATGGCAAGTAAATGCCAAGTGAATCCAGTATTTGCCCGTGGCTTTTCTTGAACTTTATTGCAAAAGAAAGCCTCAATAGAAATTGTTTTCGTCTTAATATAAACGGAAGATCAGGGTCACTTGGTGTAAGAACGACTCTTGGAATAAATACTCTGGTACCTTTAAAAGATCCTGTCAATATTTCACTGTCAATGACTTTTGACATCATTTGCTTCACAATTATTCTCGTGCCATTGCAAAGACCCCTTGTGAAGTTAAGGTTTCTTAGTAGCATGATACAGCACCAGCTTTCAATTTAAGTCTATGTACCTCCAGGAGATTAGCTATTTAAGAACTCTGTAAGATAATTTTCTACCTCCATGGCAACTGCAGTATCTTTCTGAATCGAATCTATGCTCGTGTAGCATTTCAAGTCAGACTGAATTAGTCTAAGGACATTTTCATACAGTTGAAGAGACTCGTGGCTTTTTGGAGTCAAGATTGAATGATTTGCGATGCTGTTATCCTCAGGTTGGATGAGTTGTCCAAACCATCTTCCAAACCAAATTGGATAGCTCTAAGTTTTTCTTCTTCTAACCCAGGCTCTTGAAGTTGTAAAAGCCAATCGGAGAAGCCTCGGTGTTCTTGTGGAACATTCTTTTCATTGGCACGATCTGAACATCTTTCCAACATTTACTATTCTTCATGGATGACGAAATTATCTCAGTTCTATTCCCATGTGGAACAACAGGGAGAATTTGTCTAATGTCTCCACCGAAAGAAACACGGCACCACTAAATGGTGTATTGGAAGGGACATGAGCGCGTTCAGCGAAAAGTTCCCTGTACAGTATGTTAACAGCATTTACACCATGATGTCAGGCCATGGGTAATTCATCCCAAATGATGACTTTTAATTTCTTCAGTTCTTTTGCGGTATCACTTTCATGTCTAACATTGCAGGTGGATGTTTCGTTAATTGGGGCAGGGAGCTTGAAGAGGCTGTGAGAAGTTTTGCCTCCCTCAAGCAATGTGGCTGCTAGGTCCGTAAATGCACACTGCAAAATTAAATCGCCTGTGCTACGAACGTAATGCATAATTGTTTCGTAGAAGGTTTTATCATTTCCTGCAGGCCCGTCAATAAAGAAAAGACGTTTTGCTAAACGCTAAATTAGGATTTTCAATTGCTTCTCTAATTTTTTCGAAAGCCCGCTTTTGTCATTGATTTAGCATTTCGTATTTTTCATCGAATAGAGCTTTTTTGGTGTCTGTGTCGAAATATTTGTTTCAGCTGATGTGTTCGTCATAATCAGCGTTGCCAGCGGAAGTATTGCCGGAAATAAGTTTTTCCACTCAGATCTGGGTTTTTTTTTTCGTCACCTGCTATTTCAGCGACCTTCTTAGACAAAGCACTGAATATTGCATTAGAGGAAGGGGAGGGGGAGAACCTCAATCCGAAATAAAACAGTTTTAAAAAAGAAAAAAGAAACTTGTTACTTATACGAATATAATACATATGTGAAGACTTCAAGAGAATGACCTCAAGGTCAGCAGAGAGCACAGCCCATTTTATAAAGAGAGTGTGCTTTTTACTTCATGTATAAAATTAATTTTTA
Source organism: Rhysida immarginata (assembly GCA_023313115.1). Taxonomy (NCBI): domain Eukaryota; kingdom Metazoa; phylum Arthropoda; class Chilopoda; order Scolopendromorpha; family Scolopendridae; genus Rhysida; species Rhysida immarginata. The sequence goes on from JAHWFO010060439.1 coordinate 154,817, forward strand.
TATTATTAATTTTTTCTCCTTGTATATAATTTTTAAGGAGTTTCATTTATTTTCTAGTTCGATATATTTTAGTTTAATAGTTCAATAAATTTAATTGTAATTATTTCATTTACCATAATCAACATTTATATGTTTACATTTAACATATTCCATCTTTTTACATTTACATAGTATGTTTATATACACATTTATTTTTATATACATTTATATATACATGTTTATTTTTACATTTATTTAAATATGAATGGTTTTCTAAAGTAACTTTTTAAACTTGGGTTTATTTTTTTCCATCTGGGTTTTTTCCTGGGTTTTTTTTCATCCAGGTTTTTTCTGGGTTTTTATTTTCTCAGATGTCGCTGGGATAGGAAAAAAACCTAGATCTGGGTGGAAAAACCCAGGTCTGGCATCGCTGGTCATAATTGCCACGTGGAACCTCGAGCCCACAATGTGCCAATGACTTTCCATGTGTCTGCAACACAGATTCTGTTTTTTTGAATGTCATATAGAGAGCTTTCTCGGTTAATGTTAACTATCTGCACAATCGCAAACGCAAGTCCCATACTTGGCCCTGCAGCCTCGCTGGTCGCTGTTTTCCGTTACTCGAACGCCAGTCCCACTCTTGGCCCTACGGGCCTCGCTGGTCACTGGTTTCCGTTACTCGAATGCCTTCGGCATATATACCCGCATCTGATATATACCCCAACCTATTTGGTTACAGGGGGCAATTGGTTTCCCCTCGGCCGATTACGTCATCGCGCGATTGTGCAGATAGTTAACATTAACCGCTTTCTCTCCATCAGGAAAGCGCCTCTTATAGTCTTCCATAAGATTGTCTTTATGTCTATCCAACAATTTGGCTGCATCAGACGGTTGACACATGATCCAGATAAATGAAAATAATTGCCTAAGCTGTATTAGTATTTCATTGGCAGCCTCATTTAGACACGTAGCCCATTCCGAGTCAACATCAGTTAGACCCCTTGAAATGCAGGCTTCCTGGAAGGTTGAATATGGAACACAGTTTTCTTTTAACAGTTCTTAAATCATCAAAAGAGGTGGCTCCTCGAAGATGTAGAAGGAGAATTCAGAGGAACCATTTCTCCCTCTCTGTGTAAACATCCTACCAATTGTAGTTTCAAACAATGCTGATATAAAAATGCCATCAAACAATGCTGATACAAACAAGGTATAAGTAACCTTGACAACATAGCGATGACATTAGCCAGTTATATAAACTGAAGGGCCAAATTATTATGACCACCTGACAGTTTTAGGCAAATGAGCTATTACGTCACAGCGCTGCCGATAGAATGCAGGTGAATTAAACCATCAGTTGCACTGTGTTTTTTGCGACGATATGGGCAAAAAACGTGATTTAACTGAGTTTGAACGCGGGATGATCGTCGGCGCAACAGTGTCGGAACCAGTATCAGCAAAACAGCTGAACTTGTGAAGTGTTCAAGAGCAGCAGTTATTAATGTTTACAGAGAGTGGACTACCAAGCAAAAAACCGGCTCTCAACATCAAGCATGTGGTCGTCACAGGCTCCTCAATGCTAGACCTGAAAGGAGATTGGCCAGAGTTGTCCAGGGCGACAGAAGAGCAACAGTGCGTCAAATAGCGGCAAATCTTAATCAAGGACAAACTGTTCGCCGCTCATTACACCGTTTAGGCTATGGAACCCAACAACCAGTTCGAAAGCATCTACTGTCAGCCTTGAACAAGAGCAGACGTCTACAGTTCGCAAAGGAGCACAAGGATTGGACAGTAGATGACTGGAAAAGGGTCATGTGGTCCGATGAGTCACGATTTCAAATGCATCATGCAGATGGCAGGGTTAGAATATGGAAAAAACAACACGAAAGCATGGACCCCACCTGCATCGCCACAACACTTCAAGCTGGTGGCGGCAGTATTATGGTTTGGGGGATGTTTTCTTGGCATTGTTTGGGTCCTTTGATTCCTCTGCACGGACGTGTGCGTGCACAAGAATATTTAAGTATTGTCGCAGATCAAGTACATCCCGTTATGTTAATGGTGTAATCTGACGGGGATGGATACTTCCAGCAGGACAATGCTCCTTGTCATAAGAACATCCCATGCCGGAGAGTTTACCTTGCTTCGTTGGCCTGCACAATCGCCAGATCTCAATCCCATTGAGAATTTGTGGGATGAGATCAAACGGGCCATCAGGCAGCGGGATCCAGCACCATCAAATCTGCAGAAATTGGAAGGTGCAGTTCCTCAGAGTTGGTCTCAAATTCCTCCTACAACCTACCAACATCTCATAGAATCCATGCCCCGAAGAATGCAGGCAGTAATAAGAGAGAAAGGTGGCCCAACACTGTATTAAGGGGGTGGTCATAATAATTTGGCCACTGTATATAGATATAGCCATGTGGCAAATATATATAATTCCGTATTCTAATAATAGCGAGTGTTCTGTAGAAATGGTGAGGAATTTTTGCTATCGGTATGATAAAAAAAAGTCCAGGCTATTAAGATACTGCCAGACTTAGGCGTAACCACCGAGAAAGAAGGCCTATGTGATGAAACGCGATACATTTTTACATCATCATAGTTAGGGCAAAGTTATGGCTTATTATTGGTAGAAATACGAATAACAATGCCCTATTTACAATGCCTTCTCTCTCGGTGGTCATGACTTAAGTGAGAAAGCTCGATACTGTTGGCATTTATGCTGAAGCTACTTAAAGTGATGTCATGCTTTAAACCAACATCGAAATGACATCACAAATTGCGCCGCATTATATGCTTTCAGTTTGAACAGCTGAACGCCGACATTTTTTCTGCTACGTATTTACGTAGGCGTAATTACGTGGCGTTTTATGCCAGTGTGACCCAGGCTTAAAGGCATTTCCTCCACGTACATTATCATAATAATAATAATAATAATAATAATAATAATAATAATAATAATAATTATTAGGCAGAGGCTCACGTTCGAAAAATATGCCACAATCTCCCAGGACCACTGGTGGCAAAAGCAGCACCAACCCCTGTTCAGCTACTGCAATGCCATAACCTGTTCCTAGTGTTTCAAGAGCTTCTTTGACCTCGACCACTAAGGCAGGCAAGCCACGCCAACGCATGAAATGGACCAATGACATAAACTGTTTTATCATGCGAGCCTACTACGCAGTCACTAAATTGGAAACTGACACTACAGCTTACAGACAACGGTTATATAACATTTTCAAAGAGACGTATCCTCACATCACAGTCACTGAACAACGCATTGCAGATCAACGTCGCACAATTGTTATGAACAATTTAATACCTTTACCCACGCTACAGAAAATAAAGCAAGAAGTTGCACAACAGCTACAAGAACACGAGCCATCTACACCAGCCGAGACTCAACACACAGAATCAAACACTAACATTGACATCACTAATGAACTTGTAGAACACACACTCAACAATGAACTTAACCATCATATTCATCCACAACACAACATGAATACCAAACTTATTGAAACATTAAATGACACCCTACAAAGATACCTTACAGTTTACATGGGAACAGATCCCACACAAAGACCAGGTATACCTAAAATAAACATAAATATCAAAACAGGAGAAATTTTATCTTACATGAACACATATATCTTAATACAGTACATTGAAGAAAATCTATCTTTAGAATACATACACCTACTTATTTACACTGGGGCTCTTACAGTTATATCCACACTGGGTAGGAAACCAATCCATAAAAACACACAAAAATTATACATCCAACAGAAACCTAAATGGCAAAAGCGGATTGAGTCTGAGATTGACGAAATCCACAAGCAGTGAGTAGACTTACACAGTACACTAAAAACAACACTTCATCAAAGCAGAACAAACGCCTCAGACAATTATTTAAGAAGATTAAAACACACACCAGATATGAGCAGCACAATCAACACATTACAGAATATATGGACACATTAAAACAAAAGTTAGCTGCAAAAACACAATGCCTGAAGAGATACAAAACATGCACTCAGCGCAAACAGCAGAACAAGTTATTCGCAAACAATGAGAAGACATTCTACAAGCAGTTAAACAAAGATTATACACAGACACAAAACACTGGTCTGCCAACACAAACAGCACTCCAACATTATTGGTCGTCTCTTTGGTCTGTCTCAGTTGAACATAATAGGGAAGCTAGCTGGATCAGGGAAGAGGAGCAATTAGCATCCACACTATCAAACATGCCTTATACTGACATAACAGCAGATGAACTCTCACCAGTCATTAAACATACTCACAATTGGAAGGCTCCAGGTGTAGATAGGATTCAAAACTTCTGGTATAAGCGCTTCACCTGTTTGCATCTGGCCGTTGCAAAACAGATCTCCAACACTTTGCAAACACCACAGACATTGTCACATTTCCTCACACAAGGAATAACATACATGGTACCAAAGTCACATAACACTACAGATCCCACACAATATAGACCTATCACATGCCTGCCTACACTTTACAAAATAATAACTGCCTGTATCGCAAACAAAATTTATACACACATAGACACAAACAACATTCTCACTGAGCAACAAAAGGGATGCCATAGAAACCACATGGGTTGTAAGGAGCAACTCCTGATAGACAGTGTGGTCCTACGGCAAACTCACAATAAACATCGACATCTCCATGCAGCCTACATTGATTACAAAAAGGCCTTTGATAGTGTCCCACACTCATGGCTGTTATATACACGACGATTATATAAAATAAACCCTACACTTATCACATTTTTAGAAAGTACAATGCTGCATTGAAGGACTACACTACACCTCACACTCAACAGTGAAACCATCACGACTGACAAAATACAGATAAACCGGGGCATCTTCCAGGGTGACTCACTGAGCCCACTCTGGTTTTGTCTTGCACTAAATGCACTTTCCAACAGACTGAACAGCACAACTTACGGCTACACAATTAAACATAATAAAAGCTACCACTATATGCTTTCACACTTACTCTACATGGACGACATGAAAATTTACGCCTCCACACAAACACAATTGCACCAATTACTTGACATTACACAAACCTTTTCAAAAGACATACACATGCAATTTGGGTTGGACAAATGCAAAACCATTCACATTGAAAATGGAGTACTCAGGGAAGAGGGCTTCACATTAGATGAACCAGATTACATTGCTGCTATGGAAAATGACGAATTTTACAAATATCTAGGATTTAAGCAAGCCAAGCTTCTGGAGCACTAACACATAAAGAATACACTCACTAAACAATATCTTCATAGGCTAGAGACAATACTTAAAACGCATTTAAATTCCAGAAATTTAATCAAGGCCATCAATACTTATGCCACACCAATACTCTCCTACCCATTTGGAGTCATACAGTGGACACACACAGGTCTTGAGGGACTTGAAAGGAAACAACGTAAACTGCTTACAAAGCACAAGCTAAGGGACATTCACACTCCTTACTATAAATATATCCCCGACACTGTCTTAGAGAACACCACACATAAACTATATTTTGACAGAGCTATAATCACTGACAAAACTATCCCTCATAACAGACCAGACATTACACTAGTAGATAAGCAAAACAAAGTGACTTACATAATTGATATCTCCATCCCCAACACACACAATTTACAAAAGACATACACTGACCAAATCACTAAATATACGGATCTTGCACATGAAATAAAACGCCTTTGGGGAGTTAACAGAGTACACATTGTTCCTATCGTTCTTTTTGCCACTGGGGTTATTCCACACTCGCTACACAAAAGCCTGTCAATACTAAATTTAAACCCACACTTATACAAAATCTTACAGAAAGCCACAATTATAAACACCTGTCACATAGTAAGGAAATTCCTACACCCAAACATCAATACTCCCACGAGTGCATAACTTTCCCTCCCTCGCATTTGAGTCCCTTGGGCTTTGGCCCTCTTTTGGGTCCGCCTCTGGGATTGGCTTCCGGACTTGATCCGAGTTTGGCTTCCCCAAACAATGATAATAATAATAATTTATTTATTTTGCGCTCACACAGAGCAAAGTCATTGATTAAAAGGCATATTTTGTTGTATATTCATAATCCACACTCGGAGCATATAACTAACGTGTCTTAGATGATTAGGAGAGTTTCAGTTCTGACAAAGTATGATTTTGTGACGCTGATCCAGCGGTAGATCATTCCATAAACCGGTGGTGTTGTAGGGGAAGTATTTCTCTTTCTAACAGGAGATAATCTTAGGCGGTATCAATAAATAACGTGTAGAACTTCTAGAAGTAGGATCAACATTAAGCCACAAGTAAACAAAGTGGGCTGGGTGTCTCTTACAGAAAAAGGCCTTAACAAGTTCTTTGAGTTTAATAAAGCTTA
>JAHWFO010060440.1:0-13298 GCA_023313115.1 Rhysida immarginata
AGTGGTTTACATTGACGCAACGCATTAAGAAAACTTGTTACTTTCCGGTGCAGCGGGTTGATTACGCAACTATCGTGATCGTTTCCGAAGTCAACTTCCGATTAATAACAGCTTAAAAAAAATGGAGGATAACGAAAAGAATCTTTTGATAGGTCATGACGCTACTCTCATTATTTTGACAACTTTTATGTATTTATTCGCAAATCGGTTCAAAAGGAGAAAGCGTTCTTGGGTACGTGGTATTTATCGAAGAAGGATAAAACTTGGAGTTTACCAAAATCTAGTTCAAGAAATGAGATTTGAAGATAAAAAAAATTCTTCTTTCAATATTTTCGAATGACCCCTGAAAGGTAATATTTTTTTTCATTATACAATTAAAAAGAAAGAGAAACTGCACAGTATTTCAGTGAACAGTGTTATTTTACTAATGTTCATTTTAAATGTACTAGGTTTGATCAGCTTCTTTATTTAATTGGTCCTGCAATAAAGCATACGAGTTTTCGAGCTCCCATCTCTGAAGGTGAAAGGCTGGCCATAACATTAAGGTAGTAAATGATTTTATGTTTTAAGATAATGCAGGCTATTTATTATGAATATATATTTTTCTTTGCCTTAATTATAAATGTGATGTCTTTATACTGTTTATGTTAGTTTATTAATAATGATAGTTTATAATTTGATTCTTTATATATTTATCTAAAATTTAACGTAATCATCAGGTATCTGGCAACCGGAAATTCTCAAAGAACGTTGTCGTTCTACTACAGAGTTAGTAGAAGTGCAATATGCAAGATTATTATGGAGACTTGCACAGCCATTTGGAATATTCTCCAACCTATTTACATGAAAGTATGTATGTGTCGTACAAGTAAATTGTTCCCTTGTAATATTTTTAACAGTCTCTATTAAAAAAAAGAAATTATTTAAATGTTAATCCCTATTTGAAAAGAAATTGTTTCGGCCTTTATATGGAACATGTTTAAGTAAATTAAAAATTAATACAATTTTGGATATTTATGGTAGGCCTAAATTATTTCAACATGAATTTAAATTTGCTTATAGGTTCCTTCACTGGATGAATGGAGGCGAATAGAGCAAGATTTCCAGATACAGCTTAATTTCCCAAATTGTGTTGGCGCCTTGGATGGCAAGCATTGTGCTATTGTAACACCCACAAATTTTCGAAAGCGCGCGCGAAATTTTTGTCGTTGTTTTTTTTGTTTTTCGAAATTATCGTTTCCGTAGGACATGACGATGCCCCATAGGAATGAACATTCGGTAATTTTGGGAGAACCCCGTGAATCAGAGGTGTTTTGACTTGGGAGTTTGTCGTCTTCAATTTACGGGAAAAGAAAAAGAAAGAGAAATTGAATGTCATATAATTGATAAAAAATTGATTACTGAAAATATAAAATTATTAAAACGTATAAGTTTATTGTTAAAACAAACAAAGGAATTTCAGCGATTGTTTCGTCCGCACGTGAATGGGCCCGTGATGGAACCTTGTAGGCTTTGTTGGAGGAATATTAAGTTTTTTTTTGTCTTCTCTTGGTCTCGATGTAGGGTAGTTGCAAAAAAATGGCGTTGGACAACGAGGAAGTCGCATTTTTCAAGACATTGTCTTATAGAATGTGGAAGACTCGAAAATGAAGGAGTCTACATTGTGTCGCGTATCCAGTCTACGCCAAAGAGATAGGAACTTTTATCTTCAAAGAATTTTAATCATTTGAATCTTAAATTTGATAATTAACCAAATGAAAACATAAGACAAGCCCTCGCTCAGAAATTAAATCCTGTAGAACGTGGGAGAAAGTGAAATCGACCCAATGAATTTTGTTTTCAAGGCCACGCCAGGATGTTAATACTTAGGATGAATGTTACTTCCACGTATCCGGTAAAGTAGTAGTTATTTTGGGCCATGACTTTAATCATTGGAAACACTCTGCCGAGTTTTTTTTGTTTCGAACAGGTTTTGAAGACAGCCAGCCCCAATGCCAGCGCTTAGAATTTAGAAGGGCAGGAATCAAAGAGTGAAGCTCGAAGCAACTCGGAAACCAAATATTGGGTTCAAAGATCTGGGAAAAATCACCTTCCGAAGAATTTCTACAGCAATCTCATCGATGAGTATCTGAAGGAAAATAAGAAAAATTAGGTATATTTATCGACGGTCCTACCACATACTAACCGTATTAATCTGATCCTATAGTATACTCCCCCCCCCCTTCTGACTTACCTTAATCCTCCGTCGACTGACTTTACCTAAGTCCATGATGGTGTGCTTTCGAATACAACGTAACTTCTCATCAAGGGCGAGAATTTAAGATCCAGAACCTATCGAAATAAATACTAAGATATGAAAGAGACATGATTAAGGTTATGAAGATTACCAAAGTTTTAAAGTTTTGACACTTACCCGGAGAGTAGTTAAGAAAGTAGTATTTAGCTCCGTTATTGGGATGTCTTAAGAATTAAAAGAAATTTTGAAAGATAACAAAGTTGAATGAACTATTTAATAGATATAGAAATGACTTGAAGATAAGTAGATGTTTATATCGATAGGATACTTAGCTTATAGAAAATTCTAACATTTGTGTTTTTTTTTATTTTTTCGAATGGAACTGTGCCAAAAGGTCGACCCAGACCTCCTTGTACAAACATAGATCCCGAACTTGTATATATCGAAGACCAGGTAGTATGTAGTACTTTAAGACCATATAATTAAGGACAAAACCCTGCCTACAAAAGATATATATAAAGTCTAGCATCGAGAATGACCGAGAGGAAAAGAAAGGGTTAAAACTGTCAGTTGAGAAAACCCAAAATCCAAACAAACGATTTATAGAAATGTATGTGAAAAATTAATATTCAAAGGGAATAAAGCACAGTTTTGAAGTTCGAAGACTTAGCGTTTAGCGTATTCTATTCCTTTACTTAGTGATTAATCGTATTTTATGAACCCTTAAGGTCAGTTTTAAAAGTCTGTGCTTGGTATAACACTTTGCTTTCTAAAGTAAAAACACAAAATTAATGTACTGTACGTTGTCCGTCGAACCGGAGCGTTACACTATGCAAGCTCATAATAACGCAGGATCAAATTTTTTTAATTATAAAGGGTCTCATAGCATTGTTTTACTTGCTGTCAGCGATGCTAATTATTGTTTTCGGCTCGTGAGCATTGGTGATTTTGGTAGAAAAAGTGATGCTGGCGTCTTTGCCAAATCAGACTTTGGCATTGCTCTAGAAAATGGAACTCTCCAATTACCAGACCCGAAGGTATTGCCTAGAACTGATACGTTAATGCCTCATATTTTTGTTTGTGATCCGGCATTTCCTTTACGTACTTATATGATGAGGCCTTATCCAAGGCGAAATAAGCAGCTGTCAGTAGCTAAAGCCATTTTCAACTACAGACTCTCTCGGGCCAGACGGATAGTTGAAAGTGCATTTGGAATTCTGTATATTTCGTCGACCCATAATAGCAAATGCCGAGACTGTTCAAGCAGTAGTAAAGGCAACTGTAGTATTACATAATTTCTTATAAATATACGATTCTGTAGAAAAAAATACTTCAAGGCATTACTGTCCACCAGGTTTTAACGACCACGAAGATTGCAATGGAGAGATACATAGAGGAGAGTGGAGAGAGATAGTGAGAACAGGGAATGCCCTTCAAGAGCTTCAAGCAATATGTATTCCGTAAAACTGTTCGCGATAATTTTGCCCAGTATTTTTCATCACCTCAAGGTCAAGTTCCTTGGCAAATATATGCTATAAATAGGGGCAACACTACAATATAATGATTCCTCACTGTACCTTTGTGAAGTGAAATTTTTCTATATTATTTTCTATTATTTTATCATTATTTTATATAATAATATTTATGTTAAAAAAAAATAAAAATAAAACGGCCTATTTTAAATTAATGTACTGTATTTATTAATGTTTAAATACGGTTATAAATAAATCTAGTCTTTTTACAACATTATAACCTGAAAAGAAACGGAATGTTTAGCTACTTATGAATAAAGTTTTTTTCAAATACTCAGAATTCGTTTCCTTTATTCTGTGTCAATATTTGTCCAAATTTAATGTCGTCCAACAGCTGCTGAATTTTAATTTTTGCAAATGCCTTTTCTTGGGCGTTCAATTCTTTCACTTGTGGTACTAGACTGAGGCAAAATGCTGTATCAGCATCTTGGTTGTTTGGAGAGGGTTTTTTATTTATGCTGTCTAGTGACTGTGTGGCAGTGTTAATAACTTGCAAAAACGCTTTATCCAAAGCTTCTGTTTTTCTTCTTTTGAGAGGTGTGCCTAAATAAATTCATAATGGAGTTATAAATTGGAATATAATCGCACTTTACAATATAAAGCCCAAGTTGAAGCAGAACTTACAATTTGATTTCTCATGACCGTTTAACATTGCTTGGGGAGAAGTTATTACATTGCTTGAAACTGAAGAACTAAAATGAGGAGAAGGTGGGGCAGTTTTCTCAGCCTCATCAATAAATGTGTCTGGAAGATAATTTTTAACAAAGCCATTAAATTTGATTTATCAATTATATATAAGGTAATGTTAATTGATTTTTGAGTGTAAATAACGAATTAAATAAAGAAATATATATATATAAATATTAAAAAAGGTTTGAGAAAAATACCGCCTAATATTTCAAAATTATTGCTCGATTCAGTATTTTCATCGTCGCAGTCTGCGATCTGGTTTTCAATATTACGAAGCACTTCACCAGCATTGCTTGTGGCAGAAACGTTTCCTTCTTGACTTTAAAAATAGTACAGAAAGAAATCCATACAGTAGATAATAAAAAAAAACAGGATTAATCCATACTTAAGTTTCACTATTACTAAGTACAATTCTAAATTTAATAACGTGAGGAGTGTAAATACCTTCTATGTTTAATTGATGGTCGTAAAAATGATAACATCGGCATGTATTGCCATGAAGTTGTGAATTTCTTGCGACTTGATCCGCTCGGTTTTTTTCTTTTCTTTCTCCCGAATTTCTCTCGTGAATTTATCACGTATCGCCTTCCACAACTTTTGGCATTCATCGCCTATAAATGAATTTTCATACTAGAAAACGATACGCTTTTTAATGCCTAGTAGATCAATTCAATCTTAAATCATATCACGTTAGAAGGTTTAGCATAAAAATTCTCACTTATGTCCAGCTATTTTTGCGCTTGACTAGATCCCGATAATCATATCTAGATGAATCCCACAACCAAGGAAACTGCTCCACTTGAATGATTAAATTTTCAATTCTATTTTGATCGTCTGATTCCTTGTTGGCCTCCATGATTTCAGAAATCGCGGGAAGCTCGCTTTGCATTCTGGGAGGAAAGTGATTGGTTCGTTGGAAATTGTTGCACTATGACGTAGACAAGCAACGCGAAAAGATGAGCTGAAATCTACTTCAAGCGAAAGTTAGCAACCGCTGCGCGACTCTGAGCTGCAACTCCGTTACCATAGCAACTAAACGCTGCGCGGCTTTTTTCACGTCGCGTTGCAGTTATGTAAACCCGCCTTTATGCTCTTTTCACATTGCAGATAACGTCTCTTGAATCAACTGTTGACAAGGTAAAAAAAAAAAGAAAAAAAAAACAAACTAAAATCAGGTTATAAAGCACAAAGCTAAACTCCTAGAGAGGCACACGGACTTGGCTCAGAATAAAATAAAAGCAAAATAGGTTTACTCACGAACGGCTAAATCTGCTTTACCGTTATTGTTTCTCGTTAGATAAATAAGTCGCCAGAATTTTTTCTCATCTTTTTTTTTTTATCTCTTAAACTGGCCAGTTAATTCATTAAATAAGTCTAACCTTAAGCGATGCTAGGAAGAATACTCTGAGCACAAATCCGATATGCCGCACCAAAGACCATGTTGACGTTGAATCTGGTGCTTAAATCAAGTTCCATGGACTTCTTCATCGGTGAAAGATAGCGTCATTTCTTCTGACCACAGCACGGTGGGTCGATTGACAATATTCTTAGTCGCATTCGTTCATGGAAGAAAGCGCTGGGACCGTAAATCTTCTGTTTAAAGTTAAATTGAACGCTACATACGAAGGCGTCTTGTAGACCTTTTGTCTGGGAGGTCTACTGTAACCCTGTGGGGAATAGGAAAAGTTACATAAAATTATCGAAGCTACTCAAAAAAAACTAATCAGAGTCATCGAGGAGCACGGGGTTGTCACTGAAACAAATCCAACTAAGTCACTGCATATAATTCCATGTCCACAATCAGGCGTCAGGGTCGGAGCACTTCTGCGGAGATGATCGGAGGGGAACCATCTTCTCCGGGGTGGTCTAAGTCACTGCCTTCTAGTCAAAAGTTCCTTACCAACTCGGTTTTGTCAACAGTGCTAACACTTTTCACGCAAAGCGAGCCATGCTTCACGTTCTATCACATACGGCGTTCAACAAAGCAACTCCTAATCGGTCACGAGAGGAACATAATTATCAAAAGAAAATAAGAACAAACAATAAAATAAAGGCACGTGGTTGTCAAAAAATAAATAATCAGCTAAATAATATAACCGGTTTAGGCTTAAATACTAAAATATCAAAAAAATACAGATAAAACAAAAAAAAAAAAAAACAAACAAAAAAGGTGACACAAAATAAAATTAAGTGGAAAGAAAAAAAAATTAAATAAAGAACATGAGCAAAGTAACTAAATTAGGTTTCTCTCGTTCTAGTCTTCATCAGAAATAAGGTAAAAATTCTAAATAAACAGTAACTTATACCCAAGGCCATTTTTATACTAAAGGAACCACCCCCGACAAACTATAAAAGCAGGGACTAGATTCTGCTTAAAAATACTTGGGGCGTTTCAGTATAAACGTTTTCATTTTGATGAATACATTAAAAAAAAACAGTCCCGCAAGAAGTAAGCACCAAGCTCTTCCACCCGTGTATAACAGCTATTTCAAAGCTAAATAAAAAAATTAGAAAACGCAACATTTGCGCTGTAGATTTCCAAAGGATGACATTCTTCGTAAAAAGTGGATACATCTTTTATTTCGGTAACAAAATTATACAGCATTTTTTATTAAACATTAAATTAATGATAAATTGATTGGCATTAAATTTACCAGGTTAAAATTGAGTGCAGGGCACAAAACATTAATTCATGTATAACTCTGATGAATATAACCATGAATCCATATCAGATGACGCGTCTCGGTATTATCCAGTCCCTGATATTAAACTCTTGTCAAAATATTGTGATTCGGCAGGATTCGTTTCTGGGTCTGTAATTAAATCTATAATCTGCATTTAATGTAAAGAAGCGTTGAAAGAGCAATATCAGAGCTACCACAGCCTTAATTTCATTGAGGAAAAAAAATAAGGAGGCCTTATCACACCATCGAAAGATTTAGTATACCTGTGCAAAATTTCAGAAAAAAATCATTAGGAGTGAATTTTATAATCTAGGAGAGCAAAAGTCTAACAAAAACAAAATTAATATTTTCACTAATTTAACTTACCATTCATTTGAAATGAGTCCTTCTGACGATCATGTGCTTATTAGACTTATTGTCATCACATACTGTAATATTCGATATCACCATGAAACCAAGCGGCTGACAGAAAAAATAAATGGCGAAAATATACGCAGTGTCTTATCACGACTTATTATATTTAAAAATCAATAAAGAATAAATTAATTTAAGTTTTTTGTGTAACTGAAGCTATTTTCGAAACTCCATGTATGAAGAGGCTTCAAATTTACTTTTTATTTAGCAATACAAATGAAAATATTTATTAGGTATTAAGACTGATTAAGTTATAAGAATCAAAAAATCAGTTAAGACTGAAAAAAATAAATTCATCCTTCCTCTAGATTCATTTACTTTCACCATGGATGAAGAAATAACTTTGCTTCTTCAGTTTTCTTCATCTATGCTTTCACTTGTCTCTGGCTAAGACTCCATTATTACAGTAACGATAGGAGTTGCGAGTTGTACGTGCTCTTTTAAAAATTCGTAAGGCATTGAATCAGCTATTGAAAGTCATTAAAAGTATACGTTAGCGTTAGTTAATGCAATAAAGTTTATTAAAAAAAATCAGAAAACAGGTTACGCTTACTAATACCCACCTCTTGAAGTCATCTACAAAAACAGCTGAAATAACATTGAGAACATACGCCACCTTAGGTTTCTGCCATTCTCTTAATGGCGATCGCAGCACTTCCGGTGGCACCAGTAGCGCTCAGCAAAATGAATAGGGCACTGCCAGCACAGATGAAGAGAAACAGATGGGAAACTCTACCACGTGATTGGAAATCACTACGTCATTTTTCAAAACTGGTTTCGTGGCTATAGTGAGGACACAATTTTGAAAATAATAAATAAAATAATAACGCACTTTATGTATTAATTCTTATATAATGTTAAAACACATAAATTTGTATTCAAAAATAAAAAAATGTTTTACATAAACGAAAAATTCTTGATTTGTCACGTGATCACTCATGTGAAGCACTCATGTTTGAATTAGCTCGCCATTGCTCGTGTCATAGGTCCCCTCTAATACTATGCTCGTGTTAATCAGAGACCATCAATAATAATTTCTTTTCATCTGTGATAATCCACCTTGCATCGTAGAACCGGTTTTCAAAGTTTTTAATTAACTTGAATTAAATTTTTTAAAATTCCGTTGAAAAGAACGTTAAGAAACGTATTTATATGACGTCATATAACAATCCATTTGCGGGAGAATGACGTAATTATGATTAGAGCGACAGTAGCGCCGCGAAGCCAGGAGTGTTTTTAAGGAAAAATTTCATTGGGTGACTTTCGTCACGTGATCTCAGAAAAGTTTCCCTTGCGGCTATAGGGAGTTTCCCCTCTGTTTCTTATTCCTCTGTGACTGCCAGTCTCTTACTTTCATTTGTCTCTGGTCGAGCGTAGCGAACTCACGTGACAACAAGAACCAATCACAGACGTTGTTACAAACAACCTTCGAATTTCATAATTCTGTGTTCAGGATCGATGGTGAATAAACTTCAGATTAACTCTAGTCTCCGTATAATCCAATTCGCACTTTAATTCGAGATGGTGAATACGGCCGTTAAAGCAGCAAAGCCCCTATTCTATTTAATTAATTCAAGAGTTACTTCCAATCGGTCATTTTAAAAAGTACATGGCAATAAATTAAGAAGAAATTATTGGAAATTTCCCGCTAGTTTTCTCACGTCATGATATCTAAAGCGGGCGTCAATAGGGAGGGGGCCGCCACTTTTAGCCGCAGTGGGGCTATCATCGTTTGACACCATTTAGTTAGTTGGATAAAGGAATAAGGGAAAAGTGATAATAGCGTTGAGTGATTTCTCGAGGTTGAAACTTGAATTGTAATAATTAATTTTTGGCGAATTAAAGGCAACGAGAAGGATTTCCTAAACGACTAAATACCCTAAGAAGCATGGAAACTCCGATGGATTTTGCAAAGGCATTGGTATGCAGCATCATGTGTTTGGTTTACAATTTTGGTTTATATTAAGGAGTTCAGAAGATGAAATTCTATGGTTTAAAAACGTCCTATTTTTATAAATGGGTATTTTTTTCTCTGTGTAATGTGCTATTCACTTTTCGACACAGTCCTCATCCTTTTCTACGCACTTGCGCCGAACGTGACTAGTCGGATGAATCCGTCGAAGAAGAAGTTTAAAACAAAAGGGACGAACGAATCTCATGTCTCTTAAGGTGCTCTTTCATATTTGGGAAGCGGTGAAAGGCGCAAGATGCAGTGTCGGTGAAAAAGCGCAAAAAAAGTTGGCGTTGTTCACCCGACTAGTCACGCGTTGGCGCCAGTGCGTGGAAAGAGATGGAGGCTATATCGCAAAGTGAATAGTGCATTATGTAGAAGGCAAATATAAGTACTAGGTACAAAAAGAATTTTGAAAATTGGTTACCAAATAAATAAGTTACAGCCATGGAGGCATTACTTTGCGATCGACCCTCGTAGAATTGGCTCTGCGCTGAGCATTTGGAGATATCTCAATTTATGAAGGCTCAGTTAGGAACACCTTTTGTATTTTTCTTCTACATAAAATTATGTGTTCTAGGCAGTAATGAGCAATCAACATCTCGCGTTCCATGTCACCATTTGCTACCTAAAGCTGTGTGGATTTAAATGAACTAATTTTCAGACTAAGAATAGATCAGTCACTGAAGCTTAGAAATCGAGATTTATGCACAACAAAATTGCGAAAAAATAGAAAACTGTTAAAATTCTCGCACTTATTTCAAGTAAAGTTTCACTTCTACAGGGCCGAGTCTCTGAATTATGACCCCAATAGCCTCCTTTTGCAGCTACGCGACAGGGCATGGACAAGATGAGTTCTTGGAAAGTGACAACAAGAATCTGTGTCCATGCGAACAGCAGAGCATCACGTCACTCATGAAGATTCCGAGATGGAGGGTCTCGCTGCGTGACGTGTCGATCCAAATGTTCCCATAGATTCTCGCAAGGATTAAAATCTGGTGAGTTTGGAGGCCAGCGTCGTCAGTGGAAATCATCCTCATACTCCTCCAACCATGCACGGCAATTTTTGGCCATTGGCATGTGGCATTATCCTATTGAAAGATGCCATTCTTTGCAGGTTACACAGTTGCCATGTAGAGATCCACATGGTCGGCAACGATGGATAAGTATGGACAGCTATTAACGATACCTTCCAGAGGAAGTCATGGACCTAAAACATGCCACGAAAACATCTCCTAGACCATTACACTGCCTCCTCCAGCTTGTTGCGGCCCAACAGTGGTTTCGGGTCGTTTGTTTTCGTGTGTCCCCCGAGGGCTATGCCAACGCCCATCGATACGATGCAGTAGAAAGCGGGACTCATCGGAAAATGCAACCCAAACGCACCTCGTTTCTTGCGATGCAAATGGGTGCTGGAACCAGACGTCTGCTGCGGAGGCCAAGACGCAACAATGTGCGTTGCCCAGTTGTTCTCGATAGCTTTCTGGTGCATTCCTCATTCATATGGAGCTGCCAATGCATTTAGGGTAGCGCGTCGATCACTCTTAACCAGCCGTCGCAAGCACCGCTCACCCTGTTCATTAACGACCTGTAGTCCCCTACAGTTTGCACGCTTGGAATGCACATCTTGTCCATTCTTCCATTCAGTGTACACCTTCACTGTGGGCACTACGCGAACAGTTCACGAAAACCGTAGTTTCCGAAATGCTGTCGCCTTTTGCACGGTACCCGATGATCATATCTTTTTCAAGGTCTGTTAGGTCGCGTGCTTTACCTATGAGCCGACTATTGCTGTACGAATTGTTCCTCTGAAACAACCTTTATATGTCTTCCAACAAACAGGTTTATCCGTTCAGTCCCCCCCCCCCCTTTGAATGGGCACAACTGTATTTACATAAACCTACGTGGCGGTCATAATTCAGTGCCTCGACCCTCTATATAACTAATTGTGAACGATTTTTAACTTCAAATTTATAACATTCGTTACAATGAAAACACAGGATTGTCTATTTTTTTTAAATTTTAGAGTACTTCGGGATGTTTTCTAATAATGGGGAAGTTGCATGAAAATTTAAATTCTTGTTTTCGATAGTATTCTCTCGTTGGCTTCGCCTGCACCGTCACCACCGAGAGACAAGGCGTGAGCGCGGAAACTTCCTACATTGTTATATCATCCTTAGAAGGGTCAAGACTTATTATTCTCTTGTGGTCACGCCTGCACATCACTATCGTCGACAATGGTTACAGCTTACAGCCGACAATGCTTAAACATCAGATCGAGCGTCACACGAACATAAAACGAGGCCAACGAGTTAACAAGGCCTGGAAGCGAAAACGTCACCTGAGCAACTGGGTGCTAGCAACAATCCAACTTTCATTGTTTCCAAGAAAAGGAAAAACATTGATTGTTAACATCCAAGATGGAGACAATGAAGGTTGTATTGTTGCTAGCACCCAGGTGAGGCCTACCAACACCTCCTAGACAGAAAGCCTGATAACGGACACGTCATACATTATTACGTCATCATTAGTCGACCAAATTTAGGGCTTATTATTGGTAGAAGTAGGATTAACAATGGTCGACTAATGATGATGTATCAATATATAGCGTCTCCGTTATCAGGCCTAAAATGTGTTGGGCCTGTGAGGAAACAAGGCTTGGAAGCGAAAAAGTCCTCTGACCATGTGGGTGCTAGCAACAATCCAATCTTCATCGTCTCCATCTTGGATGTTAACAATCAGTTTTTTCCGTTTGTTGGAAACAATGAAAGTTTGATTCTTGCTAGCAACCCGATGGTTAGGTGACTTTTCCGCTTCCAGGCAACACCTCCTGGAGAGAAGGCCTGCAGACAAAAGGTGTGCACATTTTTACATCATCATCATCATCAAGCGGCTATTGTTAATCGTATTTCTACCAATAATAAGCCCTAAATTTGGCCGCTTGATGATGATGTTGTAACACCCACAAAATTTTCGAACGCGCGCGGTATTTTGTTGTGTGTTTGTTTGAAATGAGCTTTTCTGTGGGTCATGACGATGAACGCAGTTTCGTTATATTGACAGACAACCCCGAGAATCTGAGGTGTCCCGATTTGGAAGTGGGTATTCTTCAAGCTGCAGAAATGAATATAAGAAATTAAATAAATTATGATTAAAAAGAAATGGATACACAAAAATTTATAAAAACCGAGTATAGATATTGTTGAAGACGCATAATTGTTTAATTAAACCAAGGAGAAAATACAAGTGATTGTTGTTTGAAGACAATGGATTCGTGATGTGTGAACATTGTTAGCTTGGTTAGAGGGTATGGAATTTTTTTTTCTTCTTTTGGGCAATGAAGAAGAGGAGAGAGATATTTTTTTGGCTGGGATAGAATGGCGCCGAACGCGAAGAAAGACTGGTTCAGTTAAACCAGGTCTTCCTGAACATAAGAGATCCAAAATAAAAAAGGGAACAACAGGTTTTCGCAGACCCATCCCAAGCTGAGCGTTTCTAACCATGTAGAAATTTAAATTGTGTCGCCATTCCGCTGGAAAAATAACAAATGTGAGTTCGTAAGATAACCCTCGCTCAGGGATTAAGCTCGTATGGCTAGGAGCAAATGCGAAGGTGATCCAATGGAGGATCGCAATCGAAGCCCCGACAAGATGATGATTTAACAAAACGATGAGCATTAATTGGAAATGCGGTAAGGTAGTAGTCATTCTGGGCCATAAACTTGATGACAGAAAGGCGGTCCTAACCTATACTAACATTATTAACCAGATACCAAAGTAAATGTCCAACCC
>JAHWFO010060442.1:0-21509 GCA_023313115.1 Rhysida immarginata
AATAATTTCTTACTCACGTAATCTTACCTCAGATGTATACTTAGTGTTGTTGCAATTTCCACTCTTCTCTCGATGTGTTGAAGCAAAATTTGGCCATTCATCACTTTGTGCAGTCTAGCGGTCGCGGATTCTTCTATTTACTTGCTTCCCATTTGCTCAATACATCACGGAGCTAAAGGAGTGCTTCCTCTGTCGTCTTTCCACTCTTTCTCAATAGTCTGCTAACTCTCCATTATCTCCATTTACTGATCATTTTTAAAGATTTTCAAGAAATTGTTAAGTACTAAGAACTCTCTTTTCTAAGAAAAGCCTGAATAACAGGAATTCTGTGCATTGTTACAAATTGAAACTTATCCATATTGCATTGTTATAATTCTTGGAAAGGACTGCTTTATCATTGCATCATCATTTTGAGCTCATTGTTATTGGTGAATTGCGTGTTGAAACCATTGTGATACCTATTGTTGCACAAACTTTTATTTGCATTGTTGGTCATGAGATATATATTGTTGGTCCGTGCAGAGTGTTTGTGAATTGCGTGTTGATACCATTGTTGCAAAAACTTTGTCTTTCATTGTTGGTCATGCGATATTTCTCATTAATATGCCCTGCTATAACCATGAATATCGATTTTTTATCAATAATTATTATTTTTTCGAAATCTGAAGTAGACAGTGACCTTCCTCATGCTTTGAAGGTCATGTATGCGAAATTTCATCAAGATCGGAATAAAACTGTAGATTTGTATAAAAAACGTACAGACCCACCCACAGACCCACAGACCCACAAACATCCTTCTTTATATATATAGATAGTGGAAGAAAAAAGTTCCGTCAAGCACATTAACACATCCACTCCGCTTTAACTAAGACTTCTTGGTTTTGTGCTTAATTACAGCTCTTTGTTCTACCAGCAGACTTCTTTTACTGTACAATTAATCATCTCAAAATAATTTATAAGATGAGGTAACTTACCGTAAGCATCCATGAATATTATTTTTATTTAAAATTATTAAGCACCGCGATACGTACCCCCTTAACAATGCAACGTATCACTCGACGTTTCCACATGAAGCCAGCCCCGTTAGAAAATTTATGAAGATTACCGAATTAATAAAATCAGGGTTCTCCCCAGGCCCTTTTTAACGGGCGCGCCGCCCGGCTGAAGACTACACGAAAAACTGCACAATACTGCATAATATTTTATTTGTTTTTGTTTTTAATTTTTGTCCGCCCGGTTATTTTAGCTTACCGCCCACCTGATGAAATTTTCTGGGGAGAACACTGATAAAATGAAATAATAAATTAAGGAAATGGTTATTAATTATATGTATTTTTTTACTGGAAGGCAATTAGCTAATTTTAATAATCTATTTTTAAAAATCAAGTTTGTTTAGAAGAGAACCCATTCAATTGTCGTTTACTGTCTACTTCCATTGCTTTCATGTGGAGTGGATTCGTGCTTATTGCTGACATTGTGAGCAGTAGAAGAAAGAAGTTCCGTCAAGCGCATTAACACACACACACACACACACACACACACACACACACCACTTTAACTATTGTTTTAACAATGGAGTCTTTGTATGGCTACCATGCTCACTTGTTTTTTTGCGGTTTATAATGCAATTTGGGGGAATAACAAGGTACATAAGACTGTGTATACCGTTAAAATTTGATTGAATTCCAACGAGAAGTTTCCGAGTTACACAGTCAAAATTGTGACAAGTGCTAGTTAGTACTCACAAGTGAACAAGTACGTATTATGATGTTGAATGAGTAACTTGGAAACTTCGTTAGAATTAGATCAAATTTTAAAGGTATACCAGTCTTATGTACTCTGTTATTCCTCCAAATTTCATTAATCTAGGCTTTACAGAATCTGAGTTATTATAACTTGTTGATCTTGGTGGCGGCATTTTTATTTCTGTTCATATCTCAGTTATCGTTCATATTTGAACCCATGTTCATAGGACGTTTTGTGTTTATCTTAACCTCTATAATACCCCCTTTAAGTATTTTACATTCGATGTAAATCACCCTGTATATCAATTTGGTGGGAATGCATGAGATACATGTTCGTGTAGTTCCCTTACAAGTCTATACACCTCAAACGAGACTGTTGCAAAAAAATAAATAAAAAACAAAACAAAAAATAAAAGTCCCAATTTCTCAACGAGTGGACTGACTTAAAATTAAGTTTACAGGAAAACCCAAGATCTTTTAAATGATGGTTATTGTGCTTTATTACAAACCATATAGAACTTTATCCTACAATGTTTACAATACTTAAAGCTGTTTCCAGTGTCGCTGGGTCTACTGCATCGTGTACAGGCACATTCTCTGCTTGGATGTGAAAACTGTCAACACTCAAAGAGAAATCATTGTTATTCTATAACTGAATAGGATCAAAATTAGCAATGCATCAGTGATAATCATCTGCTTATGAGATGCACTTGCCATGTACAGGGTGCGCCAAAGTCTGTTACCACCCATACAATTTCAAAATGAGTGGAGATCCAATAAATCTGTTGCAGACAACATACGGGAAGTTATGTAGGGGCTAAACGGGTGCATCACATCTAGATGACAGTCAACTGGACGATAACCAAGTGGATGATGATAATTAAAAAAAATACAACTAAAAAACCAACTTTACTTCGCCATCAGTTTTAATTTTAATTCATAATCATTTGCATTAAAATACATCAATATAATTAGACTATGTAATGAAATATGCATTAAAACAATTTTGTAATTGTCATATAATTTCATAAATTTATTTATCGGATCATAAATAATCTTTAAGTAATTTTTATAACTTTATAAATTCTTCAATAAAGAAATTCCTAATGGTCAAAGACTGACAAGTTGTCTCTGGGTTAATATAATTGGACAATGTTACCATAATTAGCTTTCCAGGCTAATTGGATAAAAAAAATGGTTCTAAATACAAATTGTATCATGTAGCATATGCCATTGATAAAAATACGAAGATTCTGTGGTTATACCTCATCTGAAATGATAATACTTTGCATTAGTCATTTAACTATAAGGAAAGTTGAACATTGAAGGTACACTTATTTTTCCTTTTCAAAAGTATTTTTAGTGAATTATTTTATTAGTTTGTGATAATCTGATAGTACAAGGGAAAATCAAAAAGTAACATTTATTTATTTATTTATTTTTTTTTTTACAAAAAGATTGTAGTAGGTGGTGGGAAAAGTGGATATACTTTTTGAATTTGTCCCCTTCCCCTATCGTTTAAAAGCACTGCGAAAGTGCTGACACCTAGTGGAGGCATGCAATCGCAATCAGCAGGACAGCGTCGTTGATCACATCGTCCACGCTGGTAGAACAAAGAGCTGTAATTAGTTTCCTTCATGCGAAAGGTCGTCCACCCAAGGAAATTCACAGTGAAATGCAGAAAGTATACGGCAACAACTGCATGGCCTATGCAAACGTGTGCATAGTGCAAAACGTTTACGGAGGTGAAGTGCTCCGGTGGCTATACTCGCAGGAAACTGACTTCTATGCGATGGGCATTCAAAAACTTGTACCACAATGGGACAAATGCCTTAAACACAATGGCTCATCCATAGAGAAACAACCAGAACATTGATGTGTACTTAGTATATTTTGTTTTTTCATGTCTGCTCCATCATTTTCTTAAAAAAATAATGTTATTTTTTGATTTTCCCTCGTATATTTGATCTTATTTAATTCCATATATTTATTTTAGGTGAATCCCATTTCAACTCTGAAATGATAACAAATATTCTTGAAATAGATAAAAAATATATTAAAAAAACAAAACCATAATGTCATGTTGTATTAGTTCATAGATATTAAGATGTAATAATAATAAACTAATAAATAAAGTTATAATAAAATTAATTTTGTAAAATTCAACGTTTTAAAATATTTCTGTCATTCAAATATTCATAAAAAAACGGAATGGTAAAGTAATGTTTCATAATTTTCGTCATCCACTTGGTTATCGTCCAGTTGACTATCATCCACTTGACCGGCACCTAGTTGCACTCGCCCAGTTGACGCGTTCTTGGGCTCAACAGTACTGGTGTCAAATTTGACCGTTGACCTCGAATTTTGCACCTTGCAACTGTTACAGGTAGAGAACATTTTCCAATTGTACAGTTGCAGCGCTCAAACTGATTTGGGAAGAAAAAAAAATCATTTTGTTATAGTGGTTAATTTTTATGCTTAATTTTAATCAGTTTTTTTTTGTTAAAATCAGCTTTTTGAGCTCTACAACTGTGCTATTGGACAAGGTGCAAAATTCGAGGTCAAAGTCAAATTTGACACCAGCATTGTTTAGCCCCTACCTAATTTTCCTGTATGTTGCCTCCAACAAATTTGTATCTCCACTCGTTTTGAAATTGTATGGGTGGTAACAGATTTTTGACCCACCCTGTACATAAGCCTCACTGAAAGGAAAGGGAGGTATAAGAAATTGGGAATTTATGCCTACTTGAGGGGTTAATAGGTTAACACATTACTTTGTAATACTGTATTAATGTCGGATACCGAATGGTGTCACTGGGCTACTAGAATTTGAAACCTTGTAGCCAATTATCTACTGCTACAAAAATATTTTGTCGAGCACCGCTTACAAGTATAACTTATTTTTCCAAATTCTCCTTAAGAGCAGAATTTTAAAATTTTTACCAAAAATCCTGGTTTCATTAGTCAATTTGCTCAAGTGATATTGAAAGAACTGGAATACCACTTCTGTAAGATCCACAGTCTTTATTGCATTTCTTAATTTTCTGTCAGCCTAATTTTCTCTTTCTAAATTTGCATAGGAGTAAAGACCTACAATCACCTTTGGATTCTCAAAAGGGACAATGAAAACTGCATAAGCCAATGTGCATGTTCGTTCCATTCACATAAGAAGAAAGGTGAAAAATCGCCCAACAAATTCACCAGTTTCTTCAACTTCAATATGAAGGAAGAAAGAGGATTCCTATTTTCTCTCTCCCACATTTCACTTATATCTACATAATTTAGCATTACTATTTTAGATATAATTATATGCTAATTATCTCATTTTAAAGACCCTTTTATTATAATTAAATAACAAACAACCATTTCCTTATAGTTACAATATGAAAGAAGAGACCGGAGACTTATTTTCTCTCCCACTTCACTTATGTATCATTTAGGACCACTATTTCAGACAACAATTACATAATTAGTCTGCAGATCTGAGATGAAGTCCCAGCCTATTTCACTGCACATTCAGGAAACTAAGTGATCGTTTAAACAGTCATGGTCCACGTTGGTGAGTTCATGGAGAAAAGGAGGATGGCTTATATGGGAAATTTTTTTTCGTTGTCGTATTTTTTCTTGTTTTGCTGTAGTTTTGAAAGTTTTTGTATTTACTGATTTATTTTTCAAATGTATTCACTTATTACAATTTATATTTATTCATAACTTTTATAATGATATTTTTAAATAAAATAATTTTTCTTCTGAGAAGAAGCTTCTGCATCAGTGTTTGCAATGATTGATAATCACTTGCGATTTGAGCTCAGTCTTGAATGGACGAATGCAAGCATGGGAAGTAGTGCGGGAAAGAGCGTGATTGTTATAATAACCACACAAGAAAGACATAATCTATGATCAGTAATGATGTCGTGTGCAGAAAGGAATTGAAACAGGGGCTCAAGATCCGATCTGCAGAATAAAATTACCTACCTTTTAAAAGCCCTGTTATTTTACTTAAATATAGGAGAAAATACTTTTATTATAGTTAAACAATATGAAGGAAGAAGAAAGAAGTAAATTTCCTCTCTACCATTTCAACTATTTAATTTAGAAGGCCCATTATTTTAGACAATAGTTATATGCTAATTATTTACCTTTTAAAAAGCCTTTTATTATAGTTACCAATTACCTGTCGTTATTACTTACTTATTTACTTACTTACTGTATACACGCATCGGAGCCTGCTTTAGTCTCTGACATGATCCTACGGACCCAAGTGCCAAGAAATGGATTTATTGCTTCTCCAAAGTGGTTAGCTGGAAATAAACTATCTTGATGGATTTAATAGGAAAGAAATTCTTTTAAGTTCTCTTTCCTTTCACTCCATTAAGCTTTGATGAGGAAATGATGGAAGTAATTGCGGGATCAAATCGAATTCATATACAGTTATTCAATTTGGTTTATAACATCCAGAAATAAAGAATATTTTATATTCTGTCCCATTTCACTTATATCTATATAATTTAGAAGGACCACTATATTAGCAACAATTATATGCTAATTACCTACCTTAAAACCCTTTATTACAATTACAAATTACCTGTTACTCATTACTTACTGTACACGTCCCGGAGTCTGCTACACTGCCATGAACCTATAGGCACATGTACGGAAGAATGGATTTGTTGATCCTCCCAAGTGATTGGCTGGTTCCATGAATAATTGACGATGTCACCTAATAGGAAAATAGAAAAATCTTTAATAATTATACAGTAGAGCCTCCTTATAGCGAAACTCAATGAACCGGCAAAATCATTTCGCTATATAGATATTACGTTGCATGAAGCTAGTGGTAAAATTTGCATAATTTTGATGTATAAATTACATATGTATTTTGAATTTAGTATTTATATATAAAAATTTAGTAGCTTCTTAATATTAAGAACAAAACTTTTCAATACTTGACATCGCTACCTATCTAAAGTCCTGCAGGTTGACATTGCTGAAAATTTTGTTTGGATCGCGATTATTTTTTTCTGAAATTATGATTTGAAAGCAGAACGGACCAAAAATTAATTTTCGATCCATTCTGCTTTCAAACTTTCAATGAAATAAATTCATAAATTTGAACAAATAATAAAATTTTTAATATAAAAAGGAGACTTAATTTCGAATCTGCAATCCGAAGCATTGAATCATGATAATGTTTTTAGGTGTAACAAACAAATAATTTAAACAGTATATAAAACTTTTAATTATTTATCAATGGACGAGTATACAGAATCATGTACAGGGTTAGCAAGAAATAAGTTTCCCACTTTAGAGGGCTGCAGAATGCGTTCTATTGGCCCAAATGAGAAAATTTGAACCACAGATAATTCAAATGATGCGCTTGACATTTATTAAATAAAAAATTTTTAGTACAAATATTCACCAATAGATGGCGCTCTAACCCAAATGGTATTTGTTTGCATATATGGAAAATGTGAAACATCTGCGTTGCAGCGCATGCCTCTTATCTCCTATGAGCAGTTACTAATAAAGGAATATTTCATATAAAACTGATGGAGTTTTTATAACATGCTGAAAACAATACAAGATTATGATTCTACATTCAAATGTTAAAAGTATTTTAGGAACAGCCTGTATATCCAAATGGGCACAGTGGCATTAAATGGGAAGAAATCAGTATTTTTTTTTTAACTAATAAACTGTCAACACAGAGATTAATAAAAAAATTAATCCCCCCAAGGTGTGTATGAGAAAGAAGCAAAAACCCAGAGTTCAAGGAAATTGACCCCCTTTGAAATTGAAACTGAAGTACAAGGCTAAAGTGGGGCCAAACCAAAACGTGGAAACCTCAAATCCACAAGGCGAAATGAAATATCAGATATATTTGGTTCGTATGCATTTATTAAGAAAAATTCAAGACTATTCAAGGACTATATGTTTTTCAAGGACTCATTAAATGAATTGTATACATAATTTTTTTTCCCAAGAAAGAGGAGGAGTAGGTGATTCTCCCACAAACTAGTATGGGAAAGATGTGATGACCCATTTCTTGATATCTCTGTTGAGATAAAAGGTGGTACATGAAAAACCACGTGGAAGAATTACCACTTTAATTTCTTAGAGAATTTTTCAATGACACTATTCCGTTTTCAAATGCTTTTAAGGACCTTAAAAACAAAAAAACTAGGACTTTTCAAGGATTTCAAAGACTCGTACGAACCATGGATACGTAAGGACAGACTTTATATTCTCTAGCATGTTATTTAGAAAATGGAATAGTACTTTATTTATTTTCTCATAGTTTGACATCATATACCATACATAGCTATTTGAAAGGGTTAATTAAATTACTGTAGATTACTGGATGTACCCCGATAAATCTGACCCCACTTGGAGATAATTGGTATTCCGGGCCAAATTTCAGAGCAATGTATAGGGTGATCCAAATTCAGGAAAACTTTAAAACTCAATTCGCACACGAAAAAGCATATGACAGTTCTTCGGCAGAAGCTCTGGCAAGTGTTGAAAGAGTATGGACTGAATGGGCAATAACTGGTTGCTATCATGTCTCTGTACGAAAGCTCCGAGATGTGTGTCCAGATAAAAGGCATTAAGTCAAGACCATTCACCATGGGTGTTGGTCTCCGGCAAGGGTGCGTACTGTTGCCCCTCTTGCTTTGTGTGGGTGACTGCTTGGTGGACAGGTTGCTCTTTGCTGACGACCTTATCCTCCTTGGGCTTCTTGTACCAACCTTCAGCATGCACTCTCCATATTAGGGGAATCCCATTGAGACAGGTAGAAAAGTTCAAGTATCTCGGGATTGCATTCACGAGTGATGGCAGGAAATAGAATTGGGTGCTCGGATTGGTGCAGTAAGCTGTGTCAGACGTGAACTGTGGCGATCCGTAGTAACGAAACGCGAGCTGGGTAACAAAGCCAAGCTCTCAGTTTTCAAATCTATCTTTGTGTCCATTCTCATCTATGGTCATGAGGCTTGGGTAATGACTGAAAGAGTATGATCATTTCAGAATTGCAAGCTCAACAAACACTGCATATTGTCACCTTTAAGCAAGATGGAGCACCAAAGAATAATTGCTGCACCTATGCAAATGGGACAAGCTTTAACAAAGCTGATAATGTTACCTCTCGATATACTGAGTGTCCAGCAATAACGCAGCATTTGTTACACTGTACGCATGCACCAATTTGGCTGTTCTACTATTTAAGTAAGGAGGGCAATAAATAACTCGAAATTGGGAAAATAAAATTTATAATGGAAACTTTTTTAAGAATGATTTTCAATAGATTAAAGACATATTTTCACTAATATTGATATGATTTATGTTTTTATAAAAATTGCTACTAGATAGGATAAAAACAAACTGACACAGTCCGTTCATATCAACCCTTCTTCCCTATTCATGGACTGACCTTGGTTCTGGAATAATCAAACAGTAACTGAAGATCTCAGAAAGAGAAGAGATTTCAACTCAAAATCAAGTTTTTGGTAGTTTTTCACGCAAAAAATACTCTAAAATGCTAGCAAATAATAGGAGCCAGATACTGTGGACGGATGTTAGAAGAAACACGAAACCACTATTCCACATAAAATATTTAATAGGATGAATGCACATTTCAGCAGCCAAGCTGCCTTCTTCAGCATACAAGGGAAGCTTCAATCAGAGTAGACTAGCTGAAGAAGGCAGCTTGGCTGTCGAAATGTGCATTCATCCTATTAAATATTTTATGTGGAATAGTGGTTTCCTCGTGTTTCTTCCTCTAAAATGCTGTTTTGCCCCTTTTTGCTTCAAACTGAAGATTACAGAAAGAGAAAAGTCTCCATTTATCAATGCATGCCACTTATCTGGGGGTACGAAATTCCAGCACAATAAAAGGTTTTGTCTTACCTCCATTCAAGTAGAACTATCTTCATGTTGTCATCTGTCTTAATGAAGGACACTTCAGGATTTCACAGATTCTCCACTGCTTCAATATTAGCACGACAGTCTTCTTTCCTCTTTCAGGTCCATCTACATCGCAATGCCTTTCTAGCACTATATAAAATAAATTTATTAAAATAAAGATTAGATAGACATACAGTACACATTAATTAAGTTTATTTACATCTCAATGTATTTTAACTTTAATAAACAAATAAATTCTAAGAATTTTCTTCATCTATTTTCTTGGTTAAATATACATATAAAAAATTCATATGTAAATTTTTTGAAATTTTTTTTTCCAAAATATCGTTTTTTTCTAAGGAACAATTAATTTGATAAAATTTTTAAAAATTATATCAAAAATACGATTTTATAAATTTTTTAAATCAATTTTAACAATCCTTTTTTGGCCAAATGATAAAAACTGTATACAGGGAGTTTACAAATTCTGTGCACAAACTTCTAGGAGTGGTAAAGGGCCTTATTTTGAATATATTTTGCCAATAAACTAGGGGATGACCTAAGAAATTGACAGAGACAAGAAAGAATGGTCTTTCAGAAAGCAAGCACTCAAACAAAGCAAAAGAAATTGGAGCAAAACTGTAGTTGGATGCATATATTTGGTCTATCAGGAGAATGTCAATTTATCAAACGTGTAAGAAAATTAAAAATCAGTTGTAACAAATCTGAAGATATCCGAAAGAACGAAGGTCGACTAATTCCAAATGAATAAAACATGATATTGTAAAATGGACGTTTTATTTGAATAATTAACAATATACAATACAATGCGAGATATAAAATGAATATATTTCTTTTCACATAAAGGGAGTCCAAAATTATATACATATGGTAATGCAGCTTTGTGATTCTGACAAACTGTCTTTTGAAAGTTAAATAAAATACAGCAAAGTATACAATATCCCGCCATTCATGCTTGATTCTTTGCTCGGGGGTGGCGTGGCGATAGCGACACACGTGCTTCGCGCACCCGCCAAAGACGCTTGCCCCTATTGTTTCAAGATAGCTGCTGAGATGTCAGAAGACCAGAGCTTAGTGTGAGAGCAGGAATCACGGCATGGTTACATGCAACGGCAGTTCTATGATGAACTTTCTCAAGTACGAGCCAATACTGCTAAAAACCGCATTTCTCTAACAGAAACCAGTTACTAAAAATTAGTGGATGATGTGAAAAAGGCTCAGGCGACCACTCAAAAGGAACCACCAGACTATTGGCTGCTGAAACGCTATGAT
This sequence comes from Rhysida immarginata, assembly GCA_023313115.1. Lineage (NCBI taxonomy): Eukaryota > Metazoa > Arthropoda > Chilopoda > Scolopendromorpha > Scolopendridae > Rhysida > Rhysida immarginata. The sequence continues at coordinate 10,941 of JAHWFO010060442.1, forward strand.
GTAATGGCGGTAGAGAACAAAAGTAAATTGATCTATCCTGTTAAAGAAGGCATCAGTGCTATTCAGTTCTATGTCACCGATTCTGAATTATTTGGTGTACTTCATGAGGCTCATTTGGCTCTTGGACATGGAGGATGGGACAGAATGTTGAAATAACTTTCACATAAGTATAAGAACATTACTCGTACTGATATTAAACCGTACTTCCACCTTTGTGAGCCGTGCCGGAAGAAACAAAAAGGTGTCAAAAAAAGGTGATACACACATTTGTGTTTCACTAATCGCCTCAAGCTATTTATGGCCCCAACCCTGGAAAATTTACGAAGATTACTGAAGTAAAATGTTACAGCGCTCTCTTGCAAAAGTCCTCTTAAGCTCCTTTACAAACATCCAGATGAGTGGCAAAAATTTGTGTATTTGGAAAGGAGAGAGAAACTCTGCAACTAAAAGACTAAAAGCTATCGGGGCATTGGAAACATCTGAATAACGGAAACTTCGTCTAGAGCAGGAGAATATAAGACCTCATTCACACTGGTGAAGCAATGCATCTGTCGACATATTCATGGTTGTCAGTTGCTGTGAGCATGCCCTGCAAATCCTAACAATGAATAAAAGGTCGGATGCATTGACGGAGGATGTGTTGCCAGTGTGAATTAGGTCTAAGAGTTCTATTTCGAGGGCAGGGAAAACTTCGAAGGAAGGATTTACCAATTTCCAGCCTGGGAGGGGGGGGGCAACCCCCCGTGGGTTCATGAAACCATTTCTGGGGGTCACCGAGCTAGGATAATTTGAGATATTTTTATTTCGCCATGTACCACTCTGGTAAAGGGGGGGGGTACGAATTAATTATCTTTTAGCAAAGGGTGTCATGATTTGAAAAAGGTTGGGAACCACTGCTCAAAAGTATCCAGAAGGTAGATACCATTTTAATTTGAAGCAGGATAACAAGAAGTTAAATAAAGTGCTGGGCGACGCTGAGTTATCAGCTAGACTTAAATTAATTTCCACTGGACTTAGTATAATTTTATCTCTAGATGATTATAATTATAACGTGTTACTATAGGGGGATCTATTATTTAACCGACCGTGTGGGTATATTCAATATTTACCAAAGAAGTCACTGAATAATACAATAATCCTTATTACACAAATATCCAGCAGTATATTAAATTACAGTTTTCAAATTGGTTTCATACAATTTTAAATGAAATGAATTTAATTTCATACATTTTTAAATAGATTTAATACGCTTTTAAATGAATTTAATACTCTTTCAAATAAATTTAATACATTTATAAATGAATCTAATAAGATTGTAAATAAATATGTGTGTAAATGAAGTTTAATTACTAAATACTCTAAAAATAAATTTTTTAATTTATTACTAAAAAGTATTTTTAAATTTTTATAAGCAATTATTTTATAAATTTATATTACTGTCCACCTAGCGATAATTTATAAGATTATTTTAGCTGCTTTGTAAAAATGCTTCACAAACGACAAATATTTCCAAAGCAGACGATTAGTAACCTTTTTCATTTGTAAAATTGGATGAAATACAGGGTGGTCATAAATTATTAAGCACATTTTGACAGTGAATATTTTATTAACCAAGAAATGTACACACTTCTTGTGAACATCATTGAAAAGTACAACGCAAACAGTTTGTCAGGTGTCACTATCACCACCAGGCGGCAGCACTGTTTGGCGTAGGAACACAAAATGCGAAAATGGCGACCGTGCAGCAGAAAGCAATGTGCGTTCTTTGGTTTCACGAGCAGAAATCCGTGATAGCAGTTCGACGGCAATTCCGCTTGGAATATGGACAACCTGCTCCTGGAAAGGATTCCATAAAGCGGTGGTATCAGCAGTTTAAGGACACTGGAAGCGTAGCCCACAAGAAAGATGCTGGTAGGCCTACCGTCAGCGAGGAAGTCGTCGAGAAGGTGCGACAAGGCGTGAAATCGAATATCAAATGGATATTCTGCGAGCCACTGCAGGAGCACACGTGGAAGTGCTGTAACTTTGGAATATTACGGAAAAAAACTGTTTGAGTTGTACTTTTCAATGATGATCACAAGAAGTGTGTACATTTCTTGGTTAATAAAATATTCACTGTCAAAATGTGCTTAATTTATGACCACCCTGTATATAAAAATATGAATGCACAGGAAATATTAGTACATTTAAGCAACAGCGGGTTTATTTATGATTCCAATTACACTGGAGAATCTTGCAAAAATGGATTACCGTAAATGTTGAAACCCAATCAACTCTTAATGAAATTCAAGCCACAACATCTCAAAAAAACAAACGCTGCCAGTACAAGAAAATGTCCGATGATCAGAGAGAAAGAATCATAGAAATGACAAAATCCATTCCACTAAGTCTAGCCGAAAGTGGCCAGGGTAAGGAGGAGTTTGTCACACTGCGTGTTTTGTCCGCACTGCGGCGGTGTTGTTGCTAGCAGGTTGGGGGATTCAATGACTTTAATGGCTGCGAGTACTGTTTACAGATCGTGCTTTTTGAAATGATAATGTCCAAGTTTTTAAAAGAAATTTAAACAAGATCATGGGGAAGTGTTGCTTTGTGCCTGGATGCAAGTCTGGACACCTGCTGGCTCAGTGGCCGAGAGCGTTGAGGCACAGGTCTTTCTGCTCTCGTAAGTCAAAATTCCAAGGGAGCGAATAACGCTTAAGAGTGATGCCATTCCCACAATCTTTTTTATTTTATTGAAATAATGTAGCACAATTTAACCAAAGAAAAGCAGAGAATTTATTTAATTGACATTAAAATTTTGTTAAAATTGATTTAACATATGTTATTTTTTTACATTAGAAGTACAGTTCTCCCTATTCCACACTGAAAAATTCCCCAACCTGCTGTGTTCTGTGCCACCTATCGGTATGCACAAGAAAGGCAACAAACTTTTAAAGCATGCTGCTAGACTTGAGTGGAATGGATTTTGGAAATGATTACAGTATAGAAGGCTGTACATTTGCTAGAGTAAATTTTTCCAGTCTAATAAGTCAATAATGTTTAAAATAATATTTTTACTTTTATTTATTATTATTATTTATTTATTACTTTTATTCAAATGACAGGTAGCTCACATATTTAAAATTAGGAAAGGGAGACAGGTAGCTCAATTTTGTAACTAAACTCCAATTACACTGAATAAAACACTCATTATATTTTAAATATAAATTATTTACAGGTTTTACAAATTGGTTTCATACAATTTTAAATAAATTTCATACAATTTTAAATAGATTCAATACGATTTTAAATAGATTTAATACGCTTTCAAATGAATTTACAGGTTTTACAAATTGGTTTCATACAATTTTAAATGAATTTCATACAATTTTAAATAGATTTAATATGCTTTCAAATGAATTTAATACACTTTCAAATGAATTTAACACTCTTTTAAATAGATTTAATGTGTGTAAATAAATTTTAATTACTAAATATTCTAAAAATAATTTTTTAAATTTATTACTAAAACTATTTTTAAATTTTTACAAACTTTTATATTACTGTTTACCTACCGATAATTTATAAGACTATTTTACCTGTAAAAATGGTTCACCTAACGACAAACATTTCCAAAGCAGACGATTGTAAAATTAGGAACATTTCTCGTTTGTAAAATCGGATGAAATAGATGAAAATATGCATGCACAGGAAATACAGTAATAGTACATTTAAACAACGACGGACTTATTTGTGATCCCAATTCCACTGAAGAATCTTGCGAAAATGAATTAAATGATGAAACACAGTCAACTCCTAATGAAATTCAAGCCACTACATCTCAAAAAATCAAACACGGCCAGTTCTTTTAAAATCGTATTAAATTCATTTAAAATCGTATTAAATCTATTTAAAATTGTATGAAATTCATTTAAAATTGTATGAAACCAATTTGTAAAACCTGTAATACACTTTCAAATGAATTTAACACTCTTTTAAATGGATTTAATACGTATTTAAATTAATTTAATACGATTTTAAATAAATATAATGTATGTAAATAAAGTTTAATTACTAAATATTCTAAAAATAATTTTTTAAATTTATTACTAAAATTATTTTTAAATTTTTACAAACTTAAAATTTTATAAATTTATATTACTGTTTATCTACCGATAATTTATAAGACTATTATACCTGTAAAAATGCTTCACCTAACGACAAACATTCCCAAAGCAGACGATTGTAAAATTAGGAACATTTCTCGTTTGTAAAATCGGATGAAATAGATGCACAGGAAATACAGTAATAGTACATTTAAACAAGGGCGGACTTATTTGTGATCCCAATTCGACTGAAGAATCTTGCGAAAATGAATTTAAATGATGAAAATAATTCACAGTCAACTCCTAATGAAATTCAAGCCACTACATCTCAAAAAATCAAACGCGGCCAGTTCTTTTAAAATCGTATTAAATTCATTTAAAAATGTATTAAATCTATTTAAACGAGTATTAAATACATTTAAATTCGTATTAAATCTATTTAAAATTGTATGAAATTCATTTAAAATTGTATGAAACCAATTTGTAAAACCTGTAAATGAATCGTATTAAATTCAGTTAAAATTGTAGTATTAAATCTATTTCAAAGCGTATTAAATTCATTTAAAAACTTATTAAAATCATTTAAAATCGTATTAAATCTATTTTAAAATGTCTGAAATTCATTTAAAATTGTATGAAACCAATTTGTAACAACTGTAATTAAAACACCACTGAGTGATAATTAAGACTGATAAAAAAATTTACTTACTTGATCAAATTCAATCTGTCTGAAGTGGGGGAGGGAGCTGTCAAATCGCAAAGAGGCCTAATCGTAAGAAGTTACTCATGAGATGCTAAATTTACTAATTATTTCACAGCAATACAATAAATGGTGGTGGTATATTAAAAATTCTTTATTTTTACAATTAACATTGATAAAATGTTTACTTACAACGACGCAAAATCATAAAGGAAAAATGTACACTACGTATGCCCCCGCTCATATTCTATTTTTCATTAACGCATTCGCGCGTAAAATTGGCGCTCTCAGAATCAGCAATTTTCATTGGTGGAGAGGATGAGCTAATCATAGTCTACGGAAGGAAGTCCTTCAACTCTTGTACGTGATAGCACTGCAGCGCACCACGCGGCGGAAAAGCAGAAAATGATATATTGCATGAATCAACTGATTTTGTTTCTTCAACTATTAAATTTTGAAAAGCCTGAATGAATTTTTATGTATTTCTAAGAATTGTATTACAAGCTATGTTTACACATAATTAACGCATTTAATTATTCTTCCAAAGGAAATTGTTTAAATGAAAATTTGACGTAAATGAACTTGGCTTCCTAATAAAACGTCTGTTTTAGTTTTGTGTTTATTTTCATTCGTTATGAGAACTTCGATGATTTTTCGTTTTACAGTCCATTGCTGCTTTAGGTTATATTAATAGTAACAGCTAATAAATTATTATGGAATTCACTGTATTTTTAATAAACGATAATTAAACTTTCATAAAAATTCTTAATCTTTATTTATATTGTAGCCTACCACAACTCAAATTAAAAATAAAGTTAATTTTAATATTCAAATAACTTAATCGAAATTACAGTCAAATTATAAAATGTATCTTTAAGATCACTAAAAAGGATTGGACAGACTTAGTACCCACGCTTCTATTTACCTTGTATTCATTTCATTTACCTTTATAAATAAACACTTTGTAACAGTATATTAGCAGTGAATCCCACATGTTTTTTCACAATGTCGGGTTACTTGTATCCCAAATTTTTTGATGCGTTTCAAAAACTTGAAAAAGGCAAAGGGACAAAAATGGCCAGCAAATTCAAAAAGAAGCCAATGAATTCTGGCGCAGCATAAAAAGCCGACCTGAAGAAGAAATTTTAAAGGAAATCAATTACTTACAGAGTTAGCTTACAAAAAGAAAATCGAGCATCCTTACTTTCTTTACCAAGGTAAGATTTTAAATTTGAATGTGTAAATTTATTGAGTAGTTTTGATTCTACCTAAATTTTAAAAAGATAAGTGTTCAAAAATTCTTTTGTTTTAGACTAGTAATTCGAATAAACTTGAAACAACAAGTAATGCAATCGACAATTCTGAAATTTTAATTAATAATGAGTCTAGTAGCTCAAATTTACCAGTGTGTGACTCTATACCTACACCATCTCAAATATCCCATGATAATACTGTGGAAATTTTTACATCATATGTTAATTCAAAAAAAAGAGAGACACCTTCACATGATATTTCTATGAAGAAAATTAATGTGTTGAATGCTGAAATTCTAGCACTGCATCAGAAAAAAAAATTGGGGATGTGCGACGAAGCTACATTAATGCATAGCATAGAAGAGAAGAAAGCCCAACTAAAGAAAGAGGAAGCATGTTTAAGAAGAAAGAGAAGCAATGTAAAAAGCCAAGAAAAACTACGACAAAAAAAACGTCAGAAATTAATGGAATTTCAAGAGAAGTATCCCAATGATGCCATAAATTTAACACATGATTGTGTCGGAAAACCACGGCTAGAAACGCAACAAACAGAGTTATTAGACACCATATAAACCATAGCAGAATTTTGTGTTGGGGCTGATAGTCGCAGAAGGAACGAAAATTTGCGAAGTTGCAATACCTTATCTAGATTGACTGAAGTATTAAGGTGAGTGTTGACATTTTGAGATTATAAATTTTTGTTGCATTTTAAAACTGATATTTAATTACATATTGTTAAATCTGCTACGTATTTACGTTTGCTTCCACGATCATACAATACAACAGAAGGAAAGCGACATGTTTCTACCGTGCCGGTTAAACTCTGTCGTAGTCAGAACGATTTGCACAAATCTCATCCTGACATGCATTTCTGCAGGTAAATTGAACACATCAAAACCACGTTTAATATCATTTTTTATTTTAATATGTAAGTAATATTTATAGAGCTTTTCTGCAATTTCTTGATGAATTGGCATCCCTGATCGGCCCAAACGAAGTAGCATATATCAGCCAAGATGATAAAGCGCGTGTACCACTTGGCTTTACTGCAGCTACAAAGCAAGCACCAATTTTAATGTCATTGGAATATCGTGTTCGCCTTCCAGATCATGATTGGGTTGTTGCTGATAAACAAACTGATTCCATCAGTTTATGCTGGGATAATAATCAAGCCTGATGGAATAGGCGATCCCAAAGCTGTGTCATATTCAGGACCTACCTACATAGGTATAAGAAGTGGGAAGCACAGTTCATCAACAGCATTAACACATGCTTTAGATTTTAAAATCTTACATAATGTATCAAAGTTTAAGGAAATCGTTTTAACACCACCTGGCCTGGTAAAACCAATTGTGATACTCACTGTTGATGGTGGCCCCGATGAAAATCCACGTTACATAAAGGTATATATTTTTATGAGAAAATTTGTGCTGATTTTTTTTCTTGTTGTTTCATTAATTTTATACTGTGCAGGTGATACAGTGTTCAATTGCACACTTTCTAGATTACAATTTGGATGCAATATTCATTGGAACAAATGCACCTAGTAGGAGTGCTTTCAATCGTGTTGAAAGGCATTCGCTCCTTTAAGCCGAGAAATGGCAGGCCTGATTTTAGAGCATGAATATTTCGGCAGTCACCTTGATAAAAATGGAAAAACGTTTGACAAGGAACTGGAATTGCGAAATTTTCAACATGCAGGTGAACTTCTGGCATCGATTTGGAATAAAACTGTCATCGATAAGTATCCAGTTGTAGCTAAATATATTTCTCAAGGTAAGAACTTTAACTTTGTTCTCGAAGCATTATGGTGCAAATTTAATATCCATTTTTATTTTTGCAGATACAGAGATATGTCTACCCAAAATTGATGAAATGTGGAAATCAAAACATGTTAGAGAATCACAATATCTTTTGCAAATTGTGAAATGTGATGACAGAAGTTGTTGCCAAGAATGGCGATCAAAACTAAAAACTGTCATTCCAGACAGATTTCTTCCTGTTCCTTTCCGGATTGAGCAGAATCCTTCACTCCACAAAGCTATCTCTGATGAAGCGAAATCCCCTTCATTATTTGCGACTTTAGCTTTAGAAAAAACCATGATGTCAAAGGTAAGGCAGGGTTGCATCTAGCAAAATGGCAGGGCAGGGAAGTGAACAATAATTAGGGCACATTTAGTCAGAAAGTAGGGCAAGTCGGAGACATAAGCGCACATTATAATGGTTAGTTTAAATAAATCTAACGAAAAAGGGCAGGGTGTGCTCGGAAAGGGCAGGGCGCGTTGAAAAAGGGCAGGGCGCGTTGAAAAAGGGCAGGGCGCATTGAAAAAAGGCAGGGCGCCGCGCCCTTCTATTCCAACCTAGATGCAACACTGTAAGGTACACAAGTTAATATTCATAATAATTAAGACATATGAGATTTACTGTTTAAAATTTTATTGTGTATTTTACAGCAGCCATTTGATTCAGATTGTTACAGTGTGCAGCATATTTAAAAAAAAAAGAACATGCAAACATTGTGATCTATATCATGCCTCACAAGTGAGCAAGCAAAAACATCAAACTAAATGCAAGAAGAGCGTTGAAAGTATTGAAGTTGATTGTGTTGATCATGATGAAGATCATGAAGAAGATTTGCATGAAATGCATAACAGTAATTGTAATTTTGAAAATTGTGATGGAGTTCCAATTATCAATAACCTATTAGTGTGGTTGGAAAATCCTTTTTGTGATGTACAGGAATAAAATAATGTTCAAACCTTTATTTTTGTTTTATATTGGGGAAAAGAGGGGGGTAGTCAAAATAATGACGTAATATTACAGAGGGGGGGGGGCGTAAAAATTCTGACAATTGGTGAGAGAGGGGAGGAGGGTATTAAATTTATGGAAAAATCTGCTGACGTAATATGTGTACAGCCCCTTGGCGACGTCGTGGCGTTTTACGCTAGTGTGACCCAAGCCTAAGTTATAGATTGTTATGATATTTATGCTATAACAGACATCCTGAAAATTAATGCAGAAGGTTTTTAAAGTGATTTTCATCTGTTGCAATCAGATGAATTCCTGAAGGACATCATTTTCGACTGCACGAATCTCTGAAAATTCACTGAGTAGCCCTTCCTGGAATCATGTACTGATCCGATCGTTTCAAAACGTTTCACCAATCTGTAAAAACCATGGAACAAAATTATAATACGATACAAAAATCCGCATCTCAGAATGCTTCAGTTTTGTAATGGTAAACACACACTGTTCCAATGTTAGTTAGTGTTTCTACTTTGAAATGTAATGAGAGATATCAGTGAGCTATAGAACAATATCATTAGCAAATTCATTTACTGCGTTTGATTAAACTGTGATGCTCAAAATGAAATTTTTCACATCACATTTTTCTTTTATTACAATATTTTATTGATTCCTAGCCAATTTAATATTTCAGTTTAAATTTATTTTTTTTTGTAGCATTTTATTTTTTTTATTGTTTTCCAGAAAATTATTATTTATCATTATTTATTATTATTTTTTTTGGCTTTGAATCAATATTTCTACCTCATAAAGTTTTATGCTGACAATTTATATAGTTCTTGGGCGAATTTTCTAAGAAAGTTTTTTTTTACAATTTTCATAGGCCTTTCTTTTATTAGTCAGTCATATTTTTTTTAATATGATATACATATATATGCAGTTTGGTGCATAGTCTTTTTCTTCATATTTAGAGAGACAGGATCCTGATAACAAATATTGTGAAGTGTGATAATTTTAGTTTTAACAAATGCTATGGATATATTAATATATGTTCCATGATTTGTATAAAATGTCTTTTCTTTATAAAGAAGGAAAATAAGTGATGTAATAATAGTAAAGAATAGTCTTTTCTTTATCTTCAAGTTTTACCCAACAATGTCACTTTAGTTTATCAATTGTTGATTTAGCAGCTGGTGTCAATCAAAAATTTGCATGATCAAGCTTCAAGGAGTGCATTGCCATTGTTTTCACGTGCTAGCCATGAGCCATTGGATTGTTACTCCAAGAGCTTAAATTGGACAACACTGCAAATTTTCTTCACAGCTCACCAAGCTATCGGCCAGGATGCCAGCATGAGCTTATCATCTTGAATCCGAAAATTGTGTAGTGTGTTTGCCTCCCCCTGGTGTCTCCTGGGGGAGGTCTACTTTCTCCCTTAAAAACTAAAACTTTTTCTATATCAACCATGGATCGCATGGTTGATATGATTGCCGACGGCCCCTTCGCCGTCGGCATGTTCATGAAGGAGTTATACGCAAAAACGCGTATACCTCCGGTTCTTCCGTCGGGTCACCCAGCTGTGACTGTTCTGCAGAGGCTTTCTTCGACAGAATCGAAGATGCTCTGCAGGCAACAACAAGTAGCAAACCGAATTGTCCATGCGGACTTTATCAAGGTTGGACAAACCACTGTCCACCTGAGTTCGCCGAACCCGGATATGTTCCAGTTCTTATCCGGGGCGCATCGCCACTGATGGCTGAGAAATATCTCCGAGACTACATGTCGG
>JAHWFO010060443.1:2307-23325 GCA_023313115.1 Rhysida immarginata
GTTAGCACACTATTGAGAAAGAGTGGAAAGACGACAGAGGAAGCACTCCTATAGCTCCATGCTGTATTGAGTAAATAATAAGCATGTCAATAGAAGAATCGGCGACTGCTAGACTACACAAAGTGATGAATGGCCAAGTTTTGCTTCAAGACATCGAGAGAAGAAAGGGAATTGCAACAACATCAAGTGTATATCTAAAGTAAGATTACGTGACGAAGAAATTATTTTTCGACTAGTAGTGGAATACTTGGAGAGGTCCATCCTTTGTGAGCCTTTAAAAAAATTTTTTTCGAATTTTCATTAAGAATTCTTATTGCATTAATGTGTTTTCATGTGTTTATTTTTTATTGTAAAATTAAAAAATAAAAAAAAAAAACTCATAGAAAGAAAACAAATTTAAAATCTTTTCAGCTGTTCAGTGCGGAAAATGTTTTTATGGAGTTTCGAGAAGGTAGCGCACGAATTTTGTAAAAATATACACTATTTCAAAATTTAATCATAAAAACAGTCCGAGCCACGCCGGGGTTATCATCACAGCACAGCAGATCCAAACATTTCATAAAAATATATTTGGACTATATTCTGTGTGAATGTAAATATTTTGGAAACAGAAATGCTGATAATACGATGATTGAACGGTAGTTTCCTTTTACAATGATGATGTAATGACAGCACATGAATAAGGCAGCATCTATTGAGGAGGCAAAGGAGTTAGACGTGTCTCTCTTGAGCTCCCTATCAAACGTCCACTCGACTGGCAAAAATTTGTGTGTCCGGAAAGGAAAGAAAAAGAACGAGTATTGATCAGAGAAACTCTGCAGGTAAAACAGAAAAAGCTATACGGGCATTGAGAGCAACGGGCGTTTCGAATAGAGAAAGAGGGTATAGGAGCTTCTACGTCAAGGGCAAGAAAAAGTTGGGTCTAAAGTATCCAGTGACGTTTCCGGGTGGTGAAGATGGATATCATTTTAATCTGAGGCTAGTCAAAAAGAAATTAAATAAACTTCCGGTATATCACCTAGAATTCCTGGTTTTCGGATTTTTTCTTAGAATGGATAGTGCCTTAGAATGGATGTTGTATTGATTCAGTTATTATTTATCCAATTTGGAGTTAAAATTTAACTTTTTGAGATGGTTCTGTTTAGCTACAAGTGTAATTATCCCGGGCAACGCCGGGTCCTCTGCTAGTTATTTATATTTCTCTAAAATTTTTGTAACATTTTAACATTTGAAATAAAAGACATTGTGCTCTTGCTGGATCATAGTCTTGTATTTGTGTAAAATACTTTGATTTTTTTAATAAATCTTTCATGTTTTAAATTATTGTATTTATAATCATTATTAGTACCTAATCTTTTTCACTGATTACATCATCCAATGTTTTTCACCATGATGAAGGTTCCTTCTGTTCCTTCATCTGTTCTTATTTTCACGGACTCTCATCTAGCACTTGAAGTTTCACTTCGATCGGGTGTCCCGCGACACACAAGTTTTTTTTTTGTTTTTTTTTACAAATCGTTAGTATTTGTTTTGTTTGTTTTTTTTTCCGTTTATTTAAAGTATAAAACGGAACTATGAGAAGCTGACGTCTTTCGCAAAATTTTGAGCAGTCGATCTTCTCTTCTATAGAAAATGTTTTTCTACGTATTGTCGCTGTGTTTTGTTTTGTGGAGAGGAGATGATTCGATTTGGAAGAGAGATTCTTCGTAGTTTTTAGTTCAAGGGAGAATTAATTTTCTCGAGTGTTGGTTCCTTTAAATTTAATTAGAGATTTGAATCACTTGATTGAGAGGATTCTTTAGGCAATGGCTGTTAATAATTAAGGTCGGAATATGGAGGAAAATATTAATTAGATTCTATTTTGACAAGACGAGAAAATGTTATGGAGAGTTCGAATAGATTCGTTGGATTCACGAGAATTGTAAAGTTTTTCTTGAGCCTCATCATTAATTGTATTTGAAGAGGCGAGAAGCCGGAGAAGAGTGGCAACATAAGGTAAAGACAATTTTTTTTTTTAGATACATAGTTCTTAACCTGACACACTAGCCATAGAACCAGAGGAACTTTATGTTCATTTTGACCCACAAAACAGCGCTAGGTACTTTTAATTCACCATTTTAGAATCACCTGTATACAACCTCTTGCCAAAAAATCAAAATAACGGTATTTTATGTTCCGAAGTTAACTTTATGTGGAGAGTAATCAACAAATTTTTGTAGCTACAGGTTTAGACATTTTTTCATGGTTTATGTACTTATTCCTCTAGTCGACCTCAAAAGAAACATAAGTTTATTCAAAAATTAAAATTTACATTCAACAAATTGAAGATGGCAATATAGGGTGTATCAGGTTCGATGGTCATAAATACCTAGAGTGAACCTTTGCATGATTACATACTTAAGGTTCCTTATGCAAAATGTTCGAAATTCAAATGTTAAGGGTCTAAACATCACGCGAAGTTTGCTGAAAACCTGTCGAAAACGTTATTTAATCTCAACAATTGCCGCCGATTTAACTGTAATCGCCCCTTTGAATTTAATGAACTGCTGGTGTGGAAAGTTCATAAATGACGTAACGACGCAATTTAAATTTTGAGTCTTCGACATTTTCGATAATGAACTTTAAGTTTGTAATCATGCAAAGGATCACGCTAGATACATACTTTATGGCCAGCGAATCTGATACATCCTATATATTAGAATAATTCCTAGATAGAGACAAAAAATTAGAATAATTTCCAAAACTGTACAATTTGGTGGGCAGAAATGTTGCAAGTGATTTATATATCTTTTTAATGTTCAATACAGTATCCCAAATTGATGTATACACTCTTTGAAACGTTATAGCTTAGCAACGAAATGAGATTGAAATATAAGGTTTGTTGTGTATGATCCAGACGGCGCTGGAAAAGCATGGCAACTAAAGTAATCCAAAGCTTTAATAGCAACACGTACATTGTTGTTCATCCATATATATATATATATATATATAATTATAAATCAGAGTCCGTTGGAACGTTTGTCCTTTTACAACTCAGAAAATATTCAACGAATCACCACTAAATTTTCCATGTACGTAGTTAGTGTCACCGTGCTTTAGGTAGAGTACTTTTTATATCGTATTTATATCATTTTTTTAAGTTATTCTTATTTTTCGAAAAGTTGAATTGTTTTCAAAGGATGTCAGTGTAGGCGAATTAATATTATTTTATTAACTAAATTCGTTTTTAGAAGCAAAATTACTATATAATGATTAAAGAGATTATAGATTAATTTCAGCATCAATAAAGCAAAATTTCATCATACAAAACAATGACGTATATTAAAGATAGACCCGGAAACCTGCCAGCATACTTGAAGTGGGAAGGTCCGCCTTCAAGAACCGTCATGCCCAAAAGTGAGCAAAACACATGGCTAAACATGAGGATACCTGATTAATAATTCTTTCACAAACCGATCACGGAATGATAAGTTTATCTTTTCGTTAACTTTGTATTTGAAGTATTTTATAATATTTTATAAACAATTTTTCGATCATGGTTTCAATTTCGTTTCAATCCTCTTTCAGTACGTATTTTTGATTCATGGTTGTGGAAAGTGATTCCTGGTCCTTTTTCGTGTCTATTTGTACAGTTGTACTTGGAAACCTTGAGGAATGGTTTTGAAATAATTATTCCTCGGGCCCAAAATCGTCAAAAACAAAGAAACCACACAGCTAACAACACCACGGCTCACTCCTGCTTAGAACTGTCATGACTTCAGTTGGCTTCACTTTGGTGGCGATATTAACAATAGGATTCGGGATCTATCTTTAATATACGTCATTGGAACAAACAGCCCCGAGCAACGCCCGATGGGCATATCAGCTAGACTTTTTTTTCAAAGGATGTCATGCTAGATGGCGATGCCAGACGAAGAATGTTTCATTTTATTCATTTTTTCCATATTTTCAGGAAGCCTGCTTCTTTCACTGTCAGTTATATGTTGCTTGCTCCCGCGTTTCCAGCTGTCGAAATCTACATGTTTTTGCGCCACAGAGGAAGACATACAACGTTGTTTACCGATGCACAACTAATTTACATGGACTTGAATGCACAACTACTTTACAATCTATGCTCAGCTTGCCTGTGTAGCTGATTCATTTATCTTATCATTTTTTTTCATTATTTACTTTTGTACATATAATTTAACTTTTTTTTGCTTCCAGTTCATTGTTCATAAATCATCATTTTTGGTTAAAATGATTATGAAAGGTTTGGAGAGGGCTTTCTAGACTGTTTCTCATTCTCTTTCATTTCGTTCATACTTTGTTATTCGTAGTTCAATTTTTAACATAACAAACAATCGTTAAAAAATTTTACTCAACGCATCTTTTCCACTCGGGCGAAGCCGGGTAATATGGCTAGTTTGTTTATAAACCAAAATGCGGTGAGAGTTTCATTCGAAGAACGTAAGTGGATACTGAAGTGTTTATTGGAAAGTGGAGAATGTTGTTGAAGTTCAACGACTTTGGAAGGTTGAATTTGGTACACCACCGCCAACAAGGGTAACAATAACAAAACTCCGAGACAGGTCTGTAGCCGAAGGAACGGTGAAAGATTTGTTGAAAGGTCGGTGCGAAGAAAGAGCTCGATCTTCCGATTTAACCTCTCTCGACTTCTACCTTTGGGGAACTTAGGGGATCTTCTAAAGAACACGGTGTACGCCACAAACACTGAGGGAATTAAGAGATCAGATTGAACATTCCATCAATGATGTTTCATTAGCTACAATCCAGTCCGTATGTCGCTCTGTTCGACGTCGGTGTTGGGAGTGTACTGTGGCAGAAGGTGGACATTTTGAACATGTGCGGGCTTAAGAAAGTTTGAGGAATAAAATACAACAAACCTTATATTTCTCTCTCATTTCGTTGCTGAATTATAACGTTTCAAAGAGTGTATACATCAATTTGGAACATCCTGTATAAAACGCATTGCAGCTTTGCTTAGCTCAGACTGAGCAACATGGGTAGAAAATCGGACGTATATCATGTCATAATGCGAACAATATGTGATCTTTATGGAACTGGAAAAAATTAGGCACAAATTGCGAAAATCATGAAGTGCTCACAATCTACAGTGGCAAAGGTGTTAAATCAGCAAAAGGAGGATCCAACTTTTACAGGAAATCGAAAGAGAGGTGGATGTAAACGCAAGACTAGTCAGAGGCAGGACAGGCAACTGAAAAACACTATGAAGAAACAATTTCAAAAGTGTTAAATATATTCATTTTGACTGGAAAATGTGCACAGCAACCGTATCTAGTAGAATAGCAAATAGACGACTACATCAATTTGCGTTTCAGCCCAGAGTCCCCAAAATAACCTATGATGACGTTGCAGCAAAGACCAACCCATGTAAAGGGGTGCAATGAAAGAGTTGTATAGGGACAAGATGACTGGAGTAACAAATTATTTAGTGACGAATCCGTGTTCTCTTTGTCTTTTTATGATCAAGGGTCGCGTGTGTGGGGACAGATACAAGCATCTTACAACAGGAACTCCCTCAACAGATAACGAAATTTGCTGCTTCAGTAATGGCAATGAAATCTTATGGAGTAGAAAAGAAATCTGTCCTAAATTGCGTAGTACATACCGCAGTCTATTAAAAAATACTTGACAATTTCATGATTCCATCACTTGGAGATCTATGCTGGAATTCCTTTCTGTTCCAGTAGGAAGGTGCGTCTAATCATATTGCTAAATCCAAGAAAGAATCTCTTAACCATGAAATATCTGTGTATTATATGACCAATAATTCATCAGGCTGATCCAACTGAAAATTTATGAAAGTTGATGAAGGCTAGACTTAAGCAAAGACTTCCACAGACAAAACAACAGTTGAATTTGGCAGTCAATCATTTCGGACTAATATCAGTCGTGAAGAATGTGTTAAATTGGTCAACAGCATGCCAAATAGGCTAAGTCTTGTAATTAAAGCCAAAGGCGACGCTATTAAGTATTAATTTGGTGAATCGTTGTCGATTAAAGTGATTTGTTTATCTATTTTTTTGTCATTACTCTAATTTTTTGTCTCTATCTCGGGATTATTCTATTATTTTGTCATCCTCAATTTATTTAATGTTAATTTTAAATTTTAAATAGGCCTACATTAATTTTTCTTTGATAGCTATTAAAGGAATAAGTGCATCATCCACGAAATAAGATAAGAGGGAAAATAGTTATTTTCAAAAATACGCTTTTATTATGTTTTATTGTTTTGCGACAAAATAAACGGATGCATTTAACCCTCATCATAACGAATTGTTTGTTGTGGCAATTGGACAGTTCGTAGTAATGAATTCGTACCATTAGAACACGAACCAGTGAACCGATTTGAAAAAAAAATAAATTAACGTGCATTCTCTGCGGTTCTGCGTACGTATATCAAACTTCAGCTTTGTACCTTTTCGGGAAGTAGGTTAAATTCGACTTCCAAGATTTGTTTACATAGTTACAAGTGAAGCTAATAAAAGCGTATTAAAAAAGTCGAAACGTGTAGTTACAAAGGTTTGTTGATTAATCTCCACTCAAATTTAACTTCAAAACCTAATATAACGTTACTCTAATTTTTTGGCAAGGAGTTGTATATACAGGTTGTTGCAAAAATACCGGGTGGGCAAGAAATAACGTGAGGTGTTCAGAGCTCGCTAGCGGGAATTCTATTAGGCCAAATGCAGTACATTTTGGTGTATATACTTAGTGGAACATGCAGTTTCGATTTCTGCAAAAAAAAAATAGTACCAAAAGTCGCCATAGGGGGCGCTTATTTCAAGAAAACAATGAACAAATACCGTATAAACCAACTTTAGTAGCAACAATAAACAATGTTTTATTTTTAATTACAAATGTGTTTCAATATGACCACCAGTGTGCTGTTCCAATAGCTGCATGCGGTACACGACATTTTCTACGGCAGCTCGCAGCATATCTGCATTAATTAGTCTGATACGTAATGTTATTTGATCCTTTAAGGTTGAGAGGTCAGGAACATGTGCTTGATACACAAGGCTTTTCAGATATCCCCATAACCAAAAATCACAAGGGTTGAGATCAGGTGACCTGGGTGGCCATACCATGGGAAATGCACGACTAATTATTCTGTTGTCTGAAAAACGTTCTCGCAAGATCTGCTGCACCTGACGTCCGATGTGCGGTGGCGCACCATCCTGCATAAAAATGGTAGAATCCAAACAACCCTTTTCCTGCAATTGTGGTATCACAAAATTCTCAAGCATATCGGCATACCTGGCAGAATTGACGGAACAAGTCACCGGTCCACGGGTACGGATTTCTTCAAAAAAGTACGGGCCGATGATGAAAGACGCAGTAAAGCCGCACCATACTGTTAGTTTCGGTGAATGCATAGGAGTTGGCAGACACACTTGTGGATTTGATGCAGCCCAAATACGACAGTTGTGGGTATTGATATCACCGTTCAAATAAAAATGTGCCTCATCACTCCATAAAATTTGCCATGGCCATGCATCATCCACTTCCATACGTGTTAAAAATCTCAACGAAAAGTCAGTTCGGGTACGTTCATCTCCAGGAAGCAATTGTTGAACAGGTGTGAGTTTATAGGGATAAAATGTCAATATCTTATGCAATATTTTCCTCACCGTCGAATATGGGATATCTTTTTGGCGTGCTATTGCGTGTGCTCTGCTGGTACCCTGCACAGTAGTCATCTCCTGTTCCACAACAGCAGTTGCAACTTCTTCAACGTGTTGCTGCCTGATTCGTTTGCGTCCCCGGCCTGGTTGCACTCCTAGAATTCCGGTAGATTCAAATCGTTCAATCATTTTCCGTAAGTTAGTTATGCTCATCGGTCCGTTTCGTAACGTTTTCAATCGCCGGAATTCACGAAGGGCAGCACTTGCATTGTCGCTCTTCTGATAAAACAACTTGACTAATAACGCCCGGTCAGGCAGAGTAAGCGTCATCGTCAGGCCATTCGTTCGTGAATGATGGGAAATCCTCAGCCTTGCCTTTTATTGTCATGATTGCTCAACACGGAACGCGCTTATGAAAATGTATTCATTGTTTTCTTGAAATAAGCGCCCCCTATGGCGACTTTTGGTACTTTTTTTTTTTTTGCAGAAATCGAAACTGCATGTTCCACTAAGTATATACACGAAAGTGTACTGCATTTGGCCTAATAGAATTCCCGCTAGCGAGCTCTGAACACCTCACGTTATTTCTTGCCCACCCGGTTTACAGTACAGTACTGCTGGATAAGCTATCCTCTCGCTTCAGGGCCGCTTCATAAAACGATAATTGGTAAATTTTATTTTTTTAACCTATTTACGTCGAAATTGGTAAAATTGGAAATTGAGACTTCATATCTTAAATTTATATTCTGTAGCATGTAAAGACAAATATAATTTACAAACACAAAAATTACAAGAATATAATTAAAAAGGGAATATAATTAATAAAATTTAAAAGATTACTAAATAACAAAGCTTCTGACAGTCCAAGTAATCTCAAGTCCACTGTCCTGGCAATAATTTTCACACCTCGTAGAAAATGTTGATTTCAAATGTTGACTCTGCACTTGTTTAATAGGTGACAATATGAAATGATAACGATGATAACGATGAAAAATTTTGAATTTTTAAGGCCTTGAAAAATTGGAATTTTGAAACAAGGTCCGAAAAGTTCAAAATAAAAATTTCGATGAAATGAAAAAGCAGTCCAATAAATAGCCAATTATTTCATGATACTTAAAAATTAAACATGGTCCATGATAACTTAAAAATAAAAATTACAATTAAAAATTAATTTTAATTTTTAATTTTTAATTTTTTTAATTTTAATTCACTTAACAAGAAAACTAAGTAGTGACGTTAGTTCCTGCCCCGTTGCCTAGCGATTCCAAACTTAGATTGTATTTAAAATTATATGCTGTCGTCCATAGATGTAATTTTTTATGTCTTTACATGCTACAGAATATAAATTTAAGATATGAAGTCTCAATTTCCATTTTTACCAATTTCGGCGTAAATGGGTTAAAAAAATAAAATTTCCTAATTATCATTTTATGAAGCGGCCTCTGAAACGAGAGGATAGGCTATCCAGCAGTACTGTCCTGTATATTTTTGCAACACTCTGTACAAGGTGAGTCAAAAGTCTGTACCCCCCCCCCCCCATATAATTTCAAAACGAGTGGAGATAAAACAATTCTGTTGCAGGCGACATTTAGAAAGTTAAGTAGGGACTAAACAATGGTGGTGTCAAAGTTGATCTTGACCTGGAATTTTGCACCTTGCAACCTTGTAACCGTTACAGGTAGAGAAAATTTTTCGATTGTACAATTGTAGAGCTCAAACTGCTCATTTTAACAACAAAAGAGACAGATTAAAAATAAGCTTAAAAATAAACCCACTACAACAAAATGAAATTTTAGTGCTCAAGCTGTGGTGTAGACTATGAAATTTTGGTGAAACCTGTTTTCTACAACGGTTGCCTGTTTCATAAATGATTTTGGATTTCGAGGTCAAACGTTAAATTTGACACCACCATTGTTTAGCCCCTATATGTTGCCGTGAGACGCCTCCCCCCCCCCCCCCGTTAATTAACAAGTAACAATAGATTATTGTTGGGTGGGGCAGACGTCAAGGGTTCGGGACTTATAATTAGGGAGTGTACTTCAAATAAAAATGATCACAGCAGCAAATACCAACCTTCATTGTTTCCAACAAAAGAAAAAAAACACAGATTGTTAAAATACAAGATTAAAACAATGAAAGCTACATTGTTAATAGACCTATCTTGGTCAGGTGACTATTCAGTGCCGGAGCCTGTCTTTCTCGTTAGCCTCGCCATAAACAACTGACGCTCAGTAATCGTCATAAAAATAAAAAAAAGAAAACGGCAATATTTCAAAGATAAAAAAAAATCATTAACTAGAAAGGAAAATTAAAAAAACTTTAAAAAACAAGAAAACGCACATTATAATTACAAAACTGCTATAAAGAGAGCAAAAATCATTCAAAAATTAAACAAACTACTCGACATTAATTATACGAGTGGTGCAAATAAAAGTAGCCTCGCATGAATAGCAGAGAAACCAACCTAACGCCGTAATCAATGATTGGGCTGCCCCATTATCAGCGCTGCAGGTATATACCGAGAAGTGCATCATTTGAACGATTCTTAGCTGAAAAAATGGTGCTTTCGGTGCAGCAAAGAATCTTCATTGTTGAGAATTATGCAAAAACCAACTCCTGGAAGCAGTATAGTGATTTGTTTGCTCAAGATGAGAAAATTCCAACAACGTGCGATGCAACTTTTAATAAAAAAGTGGTGGGACACAGGTTCTGTTTTAAACAAGCGTAGAACCTCTCTAAAACGAGTAAGAAATCCACAAGATGTCAAAAATCTCCAAACGATGATGCTACAGATTCCAAGCAAATCAACGGGCCGTTTGTCTCAGCAGACCGGAATTTCAAGAAGATCGTGTGGACGCATTCTACACGACGATTTGAAGATGCGACCATACAAAGTATCCGTGGTCCATGAACTGAAACCAGCGGATTGCCCTCAACGTCTTCAGTTTTGTAACTGGCTATCACAATGAATGGGCTGGAAATGCAGCTGTTTTTCATTTCTGATGAAGCCTGGTTCCATCACTCTGGCTATGTCAACTCGCAGAACACCCGGCACTGGTCGACCACTAATCCTCACGAATATCAAACTCCCTTGCACGACCAAAACGTTGGCGTATGGTGTGCAGTCTCTGCTCGAAACATTCTTGGTCCAATCTTTTTCCATGGAACGGTGAACGCAGGACGTTACATCGCAAACATCTTTAACCCATTCGTCAATTAATTAACTGAGGAGGAACTAACGTACGGCTACTTTCAACAAGATGGAGCAACAGCCCATACTGCACTTCGTACACTGGACCGCATTTATGAAGTGTTTGAACCAGAGAGAGTTGTTAGCAGAAGTCAGGACTGAGTTGGTCCAAGCTGGCCTCCAAGATCACCTAAAACCACTCTCAGTTTGTGATTTCTTTTTGTGGGGGTGCTCTAAAATCCACAGTTTATCGGAACAATCCTCGCACACTTAAAGAACTGAAGCAAAACATTGTTTCTGAGATTGAGGCTATCTCGCAGTCTCAGCTGCTTTCTGTATTTAACAACTTATTGACCAGAGCTCAGAAGCGTCAATAGGTGAATGGTGGCCACTTTCAGCATCTCCTGTAATCACTTCAACCTTCGTTTGTTGTTGCAGAAGACAAACAGAAAATAAAATAAAACAAAATAATAAAAAATAAATGTTAAAATCAAAGGTATTCCAAAGTTCCAAGAAATGTTAACCAAACTTTTCACTTTATTTGCTCTAAAACCGTGCAATGGTCATAGACCGGTGCATAAAAAAAATTCATAACGGTGCGTCTCTCGCTATTAACCTGCTGTGCTAATAACGGGACCACCCAATCGTTGCTTACCGCTTTAGGTTGGTTTCTCTGCAATTCATGCGAGGCTACTTTTATTTGCACCACCCTATACAAGGAATGTATGAACGTTCACGCCGCGCCATGTGACAAGGAATGTCACACCTGCAACAGATTTGTTGTATCTCCACTCGTTTTGAAATTGTATGGAGGAGGGGATACTGACTTTTGACTCACCTTGCAATTTTAATCTAGTTCTCTTTTTTCTGTCCATCAGATCTTTTCCTGTCACATTTGCAATAATTTATCTAGTAAAGTAAGATATAGAAACTGGTGTCCCACAAGGCTAGGGCCAGGGTTGTTCAATTACTACATACAGATTAGAAAGAAATAGGTGTCCCACTTCAGAAGACTGTTAGAATGCGTTCTATTGGTCCAAATGAGTATAATTTGAACTACAGATAACTCAAATGATGCGCTTGGCATTTATTAAATAAAAAAATTTAGTACAAATAGTCACCAATAGATTGCACTCTAACACAAATGGTATTTCTTTGCATATATGGAAAATGTGAAACATCACGTTCGTCAGAGCGCATGCCTATTAGGATTATTCTTCGGATAAAAAAAACGGCGGAGTCTGCACGAGCATTAATACTGCTATGATATCCACAGAGGAATAAGAAACAGAGGGGAAACTCCCTATAGCCGCAAGGGAAACTTTTCTGAGATCACGTGACGAAAGTCAACCAATGAAATTTTCCTTAAAAACACTCCTGGCTTCGCGGCGCTACTGTCGGTTTAATCATAATTACGTCATTCTCCCGCAAATGGATTGTTATATGACGTCATATAAATACGTTTCTTAACGTTCTTTTCATCGGAATTTTAAAAAATTTAATTCAAGTTAATTAAAAACTTTGAAAACCGGTTCTACGATGCAAGGTGGATTATCACAGATGAAAAGAAATTATTATTGTATTACCAAGATTTCTTACTGATGGTCTCTGATTAACACGAGCATAGTATTAGAGGGGAGCTAATACCAGGGAAGAGGGACAACGGGAAGCGAAGTGATGCTCTTTTGTTGAAACAAAAATACACGTAGCGATCCTAACGTCTGGGACATGAGACGCATTAGGTTAGGCTCTGTAACCTCTAACCCAGACATGAAGAATACTTTTACTTTCAATTTCAAAGCGACTGCCTGCCTGCAACTGCTGTCAGTGCAGGTGAATTTATGTTATTTTTATAATTTTTTTTCTATAGATAAATTTTTTTTAGCAAGGTATTGTGCAGCGAAAACGTGCAGAAATTCCAATCGTGCTTAATTTAATGTTCTAATTCTGTACGTATACTTGACATGCATATTTCATTATTTGTATGATTGTTAACCATTTTAATTTTCAATTCGAAAAATAAAAGGTGCTTGCATTTATTACTGTGTTTGTCATTTTTATGTTTATTTTTAATGTAGTAAAGAATATTAGAAATTAATTTAAACACTTGAACCCATTTTTATCTTAAAAAGTTAAGAAGGTTTAAAAAAGTTAATTCTATTTTGAAAAGTTAATTTAAAGTGGTAAGTAGAGAACTGCCAGGGAGGAGGGAACAGCCAGGGAAAAGGGTGGAGCTTGGAACAGCCATCCTCCTCCTGGAACAGACCCGAGCCACGTTATGGAGGGGGTGCGACGTAACAGCCAGATAACTCATGTCCCAGACGTTGAAGCTCAGTGGCGCTGTTTTTCTTAACACCAAAATAGCATTGAATCAGTTACGAACTTCGCCTCCCGTTGTCCCTCTTCCCTGCTAATACTATGACACGAGCAACGGCGAGCTAATACAAACATGAGTGCTTCACATGAGTGATCACGTGACAAATCAAGAATTTTTCGTTTATGTAAAACATTTTTTTATTTTTGAATACAAATTTATGTGTTTTAACATTATATAAGAATTAATACATAAACTGCGTTATTATTTTATTTATTATTTTCAAAATTGTGTCCTCACTAGCGCCACAAATCCAGTTTTGAAAAATGACGTAGTGATTTCCAATCACGTGGTAGAGTTTCCCATCTGTTTCTCTTCATCTGTGATGCTATCCAGATCATGCCTACGATGCCTGAAAATGCGCTACTGGTAAAATTGTTCTACCAGAAACACAGATCGCCGTTACAGATGTAAAGGAATTCCAAGCGGATAGTAAGAGGTTCAATGATTCCATGTGCCTTACGCAAGATGATACAGAAATTCGAAACAATTGGGCAACTTGCCATTCTTCCAGGTAGAGGATCAAAGCAAATCCCGTCTTCGAGCGTCGAAAATGTGGCTACCGCAATCGTTGAAGCCAGCAGTCAGTCGCCACATGATAGTGTAAGTGTGCCATTGTTTCCCGTGTATTGGATGTGCCGTATTCCATTGTACGAAAACTCTTACGGCGGATTTTGCATTTTTCTCCCTACAAAATCAAGTCGGTGCAGCACTTGCAGGATGGGAACCCGAATAGTGGTTGCCTTCAGGACATCATTTTCATGCAGGATGGTGCATCTCCTCACATTGATCGTCATCTATAGCAATTGCTACGACAGTTTTTCACAGAATGCACGGTTGATCAGCCGTCATTTTCTAATGGCAAGGCCTCCTCGTTCGCCGGATATCACCCCCTGCGACTTTTAATTGTAGGGTTTCCTGAAGGACAAGATCTACCGTCAAAGGCCAGCATCGGTACCAGATCTGAAAGACAACATTCAGCGCCATGTTCTTGTCATTCCGGCAGACTCACTCCGGACAGCTGTGGATAATATGGTTAGAGCAGATTGTTGAACATGAAGGGGGACACATTGAGCAGTTGTAATGCTGCTTTATTACGTTATTTCACATTGATAAAGCATTTAAAATGAGTTTAAATTTATTACAGAGGCACCTATCGGTCGACTTTTGTACTAAAAATTTGTATTTTATAAATGCCAAACGCATCATTTGAAATATCTGTAATTCAAATTTTATCTCATTTGGGCCAATAGAACGCATTCTACAGCCCTCTGAAGTGGGGAACTTTATTTCTTGCTAACCAAGTATAAGGGGGGGGGGGATAGAAAAATAGGAGCACCTTTCGATTTAGACGTTTTGTCGAATATTTAGAAAAATACTTGAGGAATTATCCTAAAACTTCAGGGGTGTAAAGAGCAAGTTACACCTCATATATTTTAGCGAAGGTTTTCTCCCTAAGGCAAATAGGGAACCAGCAACAAATTGAACAAAACATTTTGTAAAAAACAATGTTTGAAATGCATTGTAGCTGTAGCATATGTTTAGGAGGCTTTTATTTTTTTTTTACTTATCTGTGTTCATTTTTATGAGAATAACACGTATATTCATGGATATATAAAGGTTTCTTTAAAAAAATAGAATTTTTTAAATATTTTGTTTGTAACATGCAGGGTTTTCAACCCAATGCAATGTCGTTATCATGAAACTTGACAAACTACAGTAGAGACAACACCCTGCAATCAGAATATTAAAATATTAAAATTTGATGAAATATGAGCATTTTTACTAAATAATGTTTATCTGCGCATGCGCAAGCGTTACCAAAAAGTTTTTTGCATAATTTATTGGCCAAATGTATAGATTTACTTTTATAAACAGCCGAAGCAAATATCATGAAAATTCAGAAAGATATCGCTGATAGAAGGAGCTGAATTTCAGTTGCTCTCAAAAATCAACAAAACAATAAGAAGCTATCTCCAAATTTTTATTTTTGGACCGAACACCAGTATCAACTTCTTCTCCTTAAGTTAATATGAAAGGATATTGACCTCATATTGAGTTCATATCAGCTTAAGGAAAAGAAGTTGATATCGGTGTCCGGTCTAAAAATAAAAATTTGGAGAAAGCCCCATATCGTTTTGTTTAATTTTGAGAGCAACTGAAATTCAACTCATCTATCGGCGATATCTTTCTGAATTTTGACGCTATTTGCTTGGGCTTTTTATAAAAGTAGCTCTATACATTTGGCTAATAAATTATGCAAGAAACATTTTGGTAACGCTTGCATAATTTACGCATGCGAGGATAAACAATGTTCAGTAAAAATGCTCATATTTCATCAAGTATTAATATTTTAATATTCTGATTGCAGAGTGTTGTCTCTAGTTTGTCAAGTATCCTGAAAAATGACATTGCATTGGGTTGAAAACCCTGCATGTTACAAACAAAATACTTACCAAAATTTTTCTTTTTTTTTTTTAAGAAACCTTTATATCTCTAGGAATATACGTGCTATTCTCATGCAAATGAACATAGATAAGTAAAAGAAGTCTCCTGATCATTTGATACAGCTACAACGCATTTCAAACATTATTTTTTAAAGGGTGATCCCAAACACTATTTTTTTGTTCAATTTGTTACTGTTCCCCTATTTGCCTTTGGGACAAATCTTTCGCTGAAATACATGAGGTGCAATATGCTCCTTAAACCTCTGAAGTTTCAGGATTATTCGTCAAGTATTTTTCTAAATATTCGACAAAACGTCTAAATCAAAAGATGTTCCTATTATTCTGTCCATCCCCTGTACATTATTTCCCTAATCATCTTTACTGTAAGCTCTATTTTTACGAAGATGTTGCTGCTGTGCTGACATGGGCACGCCAAACTTATGTTGTCTCACGTCTGCAGAAACCTTTTAGAATATGGTATGTGATTTAGTAAGTGGAGGTTAAAATTAAATGCCAACAAGTGCAAACGATGTTGTTCACCAAGAAATGAAAGAAATATCTTGACACTCAGAAGTTATAAAGTAAACATTTGGAAGTGGTCGATAATTATCGATACCTTGATTAAAGCTTACCTGGAATCAGGCATACAGCTTATGCGATGAACAAGACCAAAAGAGCTAAGCTTAATTTAATTGCTATGCCGAGTCGAAATAGTTAATTTATTATTCTCTGAAAATTCGACACGAAAGTAAACTTATAACTTACAATAATTGCAGAAGACAAAAAGAATATTCAAACGCTAGACTATGTCGACATTTAAAAAAAAAATTAAACTTGTGATCTTTTAAAAGTATGGAGAAAAGGTTGGAGAAGTTACATAGTTTGAATGACCTACAACTCGATGCATTTAATTCGCCTTGGGTGCGTGAAAATCTTTTTTTCCCCATTAAAATATGTCGTTGTAGCCAATAAATTGGTCTCGACTTAACGAATGCCCTTCAGCTATGGAAATAAGTAACGCAAGGCATTAATAATTACTCTAACTGTTTATTAAAGACCAGTTCGCTCATTATCGAAAAGCTGTCTACTTTGGAATTACAGTTCGAATATCCGCTACAGTTAATATAAAGAAAGAAAATGCTGTGAATGGCTGATGGTCTCTAAGGTGCTTAAAACGCTAAAAGAAACAACAAGGATTGATCAGTGAAAATGAAATAAGTATTAATAAGTAACTGAATGTTATGGAAGAGTGAAAAAAAAAAACTGCTGACAAATAATGCGATAAAGAGATCATTGATATTAGAAAATGACTTAACTCTAAGTACACTTGTACGAAAAGGAAAAAAAATAAAAAATAACGTTAAAAACAGCTAAATTTACTCTTGAATTAAAAGTATATATCCTTAGGAATATATTAATTTTTTATTATTATATTATTATTATATTTTATTAGAATTAATCTCCGAATAATATGTCGCATCCGAGAAATCTTGCGACAAGTCTTCTAATCAAACTTTTAATTTAAATTATTCTATCTTGTTGCCACTTGCCCTCATCACAAATTTACTAATTTCTTGTAAATAATCATGAAAGTCAATTATTATCAAAAGCTTATATGCCATACGAATCTCTCGTTAAAAATAATAAACTCTTTCGGATGTTATCGTTATTTTCGTCAAATATATAATTAGTTTCAGTAAATTTTTAAATTTGTGCAGCTAAAAAATATAAAATCGATAAATGAAGTTGTTGTTATAACGCCGTTTTTTAGGATCTGCTACTTGTAAATAAAAAAAACCCGAAGTCTCCTGGTCCGGCGTTTCCATTCAGACCACGCAGCAACTGAAGAAGAAGAGGTCATTAAACCAAGTAAACCAATGAACTAAAATAAACGAAGGTGGAATTAAAATTTTCTTTTTTGAAGAAATACTGAGATATCAAATGATAAAATAAGTTGGTTTATAAGAACTTAGCTTAATTTTTATTATTAAAAATAAACACACATGGAAAAACTATTATTAGACCTTTAAGAATTGTTTCGATGATAATTGCTTTTCTCAAATTATCATTAACGAGAGTGTATGTGTACTTTTTATTTTATTTTTATTAACAGTTTATGTTGTTTGAATAAGTAACTTTAGATTAAACATTATCCGTGTCTCTTTCACCTGTCAGGTAATTCTTAAAAAAAAAAAAGTAACTTGTAATGATCAGTTTTTACTTCAACTTTCCTATTTATTATTTAACAAATATTTCTTTATCTCAAAAGATTTTAAATAAATTTAAAACATTTATAAACTTCTGTAATTTTTTTAACCGACTGCCCTTGAGAACGGTTATGATTGGGGAGTGTGGAGGGGAGGGGGAGAACTTGGGGAAGGCATTCACGAAATGTAGCCTCGAGACACATGAGCAGACAACTCACCTGGCTATACGGAGAGACATAGGTTGAGAGATAAGAAGGGAAATAGAGAGAGAGAGAGAGAGAGAGAGAGAGAGACCACGGACCGCCATTACGGTTCCATATGTGAGCAAGGAGTGGATATTTCCCAACAAAAGGAGATACGGAGAGAAGCCACAGTCGTCTGTGAAGGCTTCGTCGTCGTTGGTTTCGAAATGAGTCGAGTGTTAAATTCATGCGATGGAGAGAACGACTGACGGGACAAAGACGTTTCTGACGCCGCATTATCCACAACTGCCAGGTAAGGAAATAAAACGAGCCACGTTGTTCCTCATCGGTTGACACCTTTCGAGGAAACTTTCGAGCGGAGCCCTCGCACTGGAATAAGGCTATAGACCGAATGGGAAGGAATTCAGTGAAGGAATTTGGAGCATGGCTTTAAGAGCAGTGGAAATTTTAAGTTTTCTCTTTTCCAAATTTTAGATTTAAACATTTATTTATTTGCGATTAGAATAACGAACTTCTATTAGGTTGGTGAAATATTAAAAATACACTGCGAATATGAAAAATATTTTATAACAAACCCTGAAGGCTTTATAAAGAATCTTTTCTAGATCTAAAATTGAATATATGTTAATGAGAAGAATTTTCTTATTAGAATTCTTAACGGAAAATGCTACGAGTTCTTTTGTTTTATTTGTGTGATAAGTTTATAAGAGAAGTAAATTATAAAAATTAATCTTAAAGGATATACTTTCGTCCCTACTTTCGGTTTTTCTGAAACACGTTGGTAGTCATTACATTCTTACAATTTTTAAAGGGAAATTTAAATAATCCATTGCCACTATAAATTACACCTGAAAAGTAATTATTAAATTAAGACATAACTAAATTCAGTGTTTGTAATAAGATATATAATAAGAAGAGCATAACATGGAATTACACCTTTTTCTCCTTTATCTCACAAATTTCATTCATTGATAATTGAAAAAACATTTTTTTCATATTTAAATTTTTTTATTCCTTTCTCCGTTTTATTAATATCTACGATACTTTGGAATATGATGTTGATAATTACAAATTATTCCCACATTTCCTCGATTTGTAGTCAAATAAATGTGGTGCTCACAATCAAAATGCAAAGTTCATGGTCAACATTTTTTTCTTAAGTGTTGATATTCACAGATCATAAATCCAGTTGCATCCTATAAACACAACTAGGCACAATTTTCTTTAAATCTTAGCCTATTTTCCGAAAGGAGGATGAGCATGTAATTCATTTATATGGGTTTTCATTGAAATGGCATGTTTAACCTTTTTCGCTTTTCGTCAACAGAGATGTAAACTTCTGAGTAAAAATCGTAGATGAGACCTCGGCTATGCTTCGGAATTGTTTGTTCAAAGTAGGACATGGCACGCCGAGACCTCTACTGGCCTTTGGGGATCCACCCACGAAAGCTCCTCCGTCTGTGATTAAAAAACGAGTAAAGTAAAAGGTTCTTGCGTGTTGTAAGGAAATTTTAACGAGGATAAAGGCATTTTTCGTCGTTAGATTACCTTGTGAAATTCCTCTTAAAAAATTCAGCTATAGATGCTCGCAATCAACTTGATATATAGGTAAAGCAGTGACGTAGGGAATTTTCTGCTTAAAGGGTTATAAATTTTTGTTTACATAATTAAGTTATAGTTAAATATGTGAATAATTCGGATATTAACTTTCTTTAGTTTTATTCTTCAGAGATTACAAGGAAATATTAAGATCGAATGGTATCTCGTGAACAATTATAAGACATCATATTGTATTAATAATTCTCTTGCAAAATATCCATTACATCATACGTAACGGTCACCTTATTCCTAAGCAAGGCTATTAATTATATATGTATATATTATTGCATGCTATTTATATTACCGCATCTGATAGGCAATTTTTTCAAAAATTAGCTTATCACATAAAGGATAATTATTAAAAGCTAAAAAGAGAACAATGATTTACAAACGAGAAAATTGAAAATGTGAAAAACAGTGCTTTCATATAATGAGTATTAATTAAGTTTTGGAATATGATTTTTAATCTGTCAGAAATATAATTAGAGCAATTTTTCTTGCGAGATTTTGAGTCTTAATACTCGCGGGCTTTATTTATTGGAACGTGAACAATGGTTTCCTACTTCTCACCTTTTCCGCACTCACGGAATGAATTTTCTTTTCATGATTTTCATGTGCTGCTATGCATCTCAATCACAGGAAAGGAACGAAATTAAAAGCATCCACTGTGATGGAATTCAATGATTTGCGAAAGATCTTTTCTTATCGTAGAAATAAAGAATGGAAGGTCAACGACTCCTGATTGAAATTTTTGACAGCTCTTAAAGATGTGTATTATCGTCGACAATAATCTGGAATAAGATGTTTGTATTTTTTTATGCATTTGTTTCCTTATGAAATGCAATCTCTTTACCTGACCGTTATTTAATTCTTGCATTCGTTTAAGGCTGGATTTTTAACCCTTTTGCAACCTCCACTGCCAGAAACTAGTCAAGGTCAAAAACATCAGAATGTAAGTAGCACATTTTGGCTAACATCAAAGCATAATGGGCGAAGAGATGGGAAGAAAATGTTAAAATTTTTCCACCGTAATGCTTTCTTGGACGGGCTTAGAGACACTTGTCTTTTTGCCACAGAATAAGTGTGGTAGTTTTATTGGATCACAGGAAAATAATTAACCATACTTTCATTCATTTCAATTATTAAGGTTTGCAGGCTTCGTTTTGTTAAAGAGAGAGGATGAGTTTTTGAAATTTTTTCCCCCTGAATTGGCTTCTACTCATAACTATAACACATACGGGGTCGTTCAAGAAATACGTCACGCTGTTTTTGGCGTTTTCAACCCCCCCCCCCGGGGCGCCCATGTCACATTCTGTCACATTTTTCTTACCCCCTCCCCTTTTAAG
>JAHWFO010060443.1:37515-61103 GCA_023313115.1 Rhysida immarginata
TTGTGCAAGTGTAATTATCCCGGGCAACGCCGGGTACCTCTTCTAGTCTTCTCTTCTATATATATAAAGAAGGATGTTTGTGGGTCTGTGGGTCTGTCTGTGGGTGGGTCTGTGTGTGGGTCTGTTTTTTATACAAATCTACAGTTTTAGTCCGATCTTGATGAAATTTCGCATACATGAACTTCAAAGCATGAGGAAGGTCACTGTCTACTTCAGATTTCGAAAAAATAATAATTATTGATAAAAAATCGATATTCATGGTTATGGCAGGGCATATTAATGAGAAATATCGCATGACCAACAATGCAAGACAAAGTTTTTGCAACAATGGTATCAACACGCAATTCACAAACACTCTGCACGGACCAACAATATATATCTCATGACCAACAATGCAAATAAAAGTTTGTGCAACAATAGGTATCAACAATGGTTTCAACACGCAGTTCACCAATAACAATGAGCTCAAAATGATGATGCAATGATAAAGCAATCCTTTCCAAGAATTATAACAATGAACATAAAATGATGATGCAATATGGATAAGTTTCAATTTGTAACAATGCATAGAATTCCTGTTATTCAGGTTTTTCTTAGAAAAGA
Organism: Rhysida immarginata; assembly: GCA_023313115.1. NCBI lineage: Eukaryota > Metazoa > Arthropoda > Chilopoda > Scolopendromorpha > Scolopendridae > Rhysida > Rhysida immarginata. The sequence continues at coordinate 38,119 of JAHWFO010060443.1, forward strand.
GAGTTCTTAGTACTTAACAATTTCTTGAAAATCTTTAAAAATGATCAGTAGCTGGAGATAATGAAGAGTTAGCAGACTATTGAGAAAGAGTGGAAAGACGACAGAGAAAGCAAACCTTTAGCTCCGTGCTGTATTGAGCAAATGGGAAGCAAGTAAATAGAAGAATTGGCGACCGCTAGACTACCCAAAGTGATGAAAGGCCAAATTTTGCTTCAACACAGCGAGAGAAGAGTGGAAATTGCAACAACATCAAGTGTAGATCTGAAGTAAGATTATCTGAGTAAGAAATTATTGGAGCAGTCCATCCATTGTGAGCCTTTAAAAAGATTTTTTTTGAATTTTCATTAAGAATTTTTACTGTATTAATTCTAAGCATTTTCATGTGTTTATTTTTAAGATATTGCAAAATTTATTTTAATTTTTGACATTGTTCTGTTTACATCCCAAGTGTAATAATCCCGGGCAACGCCGGGTACCTCTTCTAGTCTTCTATATATATAAAGAAGGATGTTTGTGGGTTTGTCTGTATGTTTTTTATACAAATCTACAATTTTATTCCGATCTTGATAAAATTTCGCATACATGACCTTCAAAGCATGAGGAAGGTCACTGTCTACCTCAGATTTCGGAAAAATAATAAATATCGATAAAAAATCGATATTCATGGTTATGGCAAGGCATTTTAATGAGAAATATCTCATGACCAACAATGCATGGCAAAGTTTGTACAACAATAGGTATCAACAATGGTATCAGCACGCAATTCACAAACACACTGCATGAACCAACAATATATATCTCATGACCAACAATGCAAGGCAACGTTTGTGCAACAATAGGCCCATTGTGTTCGCATCAACAATGGTATCAACGCGCAATTCACCAATAACAATGAGCACAGAATGATGATGTAATGTTAAAGCAATCTTTCCAAGAATTATAACAATGAACATAAAATGATGATGTAATATGGATAAGTTTCAATTTGTAACAATGCATAGAATTCCTGTTATTCAGGCTTTTCTTAGAAAAGAGAGTTCTTAGTACTTAACAATTTCTTGATAATCTTTAAAAATGATCAGTAACTGGAGATAATGGAGAGTTAGCAGACTATTGAGAAAGAGTGGAAAGACGACAGAGGAAGCACTCCTTTAGCTCCGGGATGTATTCAGCAAATGGGAAGCAAGTAAATAGAAGAATCGGCGACTGCTAGACTGCACAAAGTGATGCATGGCCAAGTTTTGCTTCAACACATCGAGAGAAGAGTGGAAATTGCAACAACACTAAGTATACATCTGAGGTAAGATTACGTGAGTAAGAAATTATTTAGACTAGCAGTGGCATCCTTGGAGAGGTCCAGCACCATTGTGAGCCTTTAAAAAGATTTTTTTCGAAATTTTCATTAAGAATTTTTACTGTATTAATTCTAAGCATTTTCATGTGTTTATTTTTAAGATATTGCAAAATTTAATTTAATTTTTTGAGATTGTTCTGTTTACATCCATGTGTAATTATCCCGGGCAACGCCGGGTACTTTTGCTAGTTAGAAAATAAAATTGGGCACAGAGTGGTACGACCCTGAAAAATAACCCAGACATTTCGGAGATTAGAAAATGAAACTGAAGGTCAGTGCAAGAAGACCCGAGGAGGGCAAGATCGTCGGCAAAGAGCAAACTCTCCACTAGGCAGTCACCCAAAATAGCTTTCACTGCTCCGATCTATTCACTCGTTAAAGATAATGAACAAAAGGGGTACAGTGAAATCCAACGAAGCAATAATTAAGCCTGTTTCACAATTAAATCGCTCGAATTAGCCCCAGCGGATCCGCCAAGGAAGCGGACGATTTAACAACTTTCCGTTTCCATTTCACAATTAAATTCGCAGCCTCATTAACTGTCTTCCGATTGGTTCATTCCCAAACGAGATCGACGTCACACAAAATGGCGTCTCGCAGCAACCTTCGTCGCATTCATAGGCGAAAGCTGTTTTTGACAGCAATATTTTTTAAATTACATTCCCAAATGCCAATATGGCAAGAAAGATGCGCCGAAACTTGACGTTTTCTGATTGATTGAAGCAGTTATGGATACGTTTGAATTGAAAATCTGCCCGCAAAGCGGAATCCGCTAAATTTCAGAACCAGCTTGAATAGAAATTCCGCCCGCCAAGCAGTTGCGGAGAGCAATGCGGGCGAATTCCGCTAATTCTGAAACGGAGTCCGTGCGGAAAATCTTCGCCTTGCGTTGCGGGTTCCGCATCCGCCTGTTTTCCGCCCGCAAACTGTAATTGTGAAATAAACTTTAATGTCATTTATCCGAACATAGATCTCAAAGCTTTCGTACAGTCTGTACGGTACAGAGACATCATAGCAACCAACAATTTGCCCGTTCATTTCGTATTCTTGCAACACTATCCAGAGCTTCTCCAAGAACTCTGTCATATGCTCTTTTCAAGCTCTGCAAAGCAAGATTATACATCTTTTGCATACTCCCAGGATTTCTCCAAGCTTTGCCGCAGAGCGAAATTGTGAATCGTTGTGCTTTGACCAGGTCGGAAACCACACGGCTCCCTTCGATTTCCCTTTTTAAATATAGGGACCAAATACCTGTCTGCCCTTGCTTAGAGGCCTGGTCGGATAACCAAGTAACCTGACACGCCCAAGTCAGCCACAGGATACAATCCTGAAATCTGAGAAGTGTGGCAGGTTATATATACCATAGTAATAGAAGGGAAAGTACGCCAGCTCCCGAGTTACACTGTCCACTCGTATGAGGACGCTTCAATCGAAATTGATCGTAAATCCGGTTGAATTTCAATGTTGTTGCATGGTTTTTGGCTATTTCAGAGCATAAATTCGCTATAGATATGAAATTTTTTATCCAAGTCTATTTGAAATTTGTATGCCTATTACTGTGATAACGGTGTTCATAAACTTTCAAGGAAGGAAGAAACATCTCTATACTAATAAGTTAAAAACTTTTTGGAGTACATTTAACCTTAATCTATAACGCTTTTAACAAATTTCATAAATTATATTAACAATAATCTACCTTCGTCTGTTCTTAATATTAAGTTATACAATTTAAACATCATAAATTTAATATCAATTTTAAATAAAGTTATTTAATTTAAAGTTGGACCAAGAGCTCATAAGGAGCTCTTGGTTGGACATTAAAAAAAAAAGCAAATTTGAATCAAACATTTATTTTTCTTCGAACATCGTTGCCAATGCTTAAACTTAAATACAAAGTCGTTATGTATTCATATATTTCATTACTAACCTCAATTAAGGGATCATTCAGAAAATACGTTCGCTTGACTGGAAGGGGAGGGGAGGGTGGTAATTTCGAAACTGTGACAAAATGAACGGTTAAATGAGAGGGGGGGGGGCAGTGGCGTAGCTAGCTTTTTAGTGCCCGTATTCATTTTTCATTTTTAGCTTTTTAGCGCCCCTAATTCGTCGCGCCCGTGTACTTTGCACACCTTGGCCACCCCGTAGCTACGCCCCAGGGGGAAGGGGGTATCAAAGAATGAACTTTCGCCTAACCTTTTTAAAAATTCGCCTCGGTCTATGCAAAAGTGGTCGTGGCTCCTTTCGAGGCTTCGGAAGCCTCGCTCCTTTTTATGTGAAACGTATTCCTCTTTTAAGGGGGGTATTCTAATAAACTATGTACGCTCATTTGGGGGAGGGGGTTTTGTTAATGTTTCAATTTTACAAAGGGAAAGAGGTTAAAATTTTGTCATTTTAGCGAACATATTTTGTGAACGATCTCTAAATTGCTAATTCATATATTCCCATTATTTTTTTCCAAATAGATTCTGATAAAATACATATATCAATGAAATTGATGAAATGATTTTCAGCAGAGACGGCGTTATGATTTACCACAACTGGCATATTTGGTCGCATGAAAATCCTCACGCTATGCGCGGGTCATCAACAGCGCTGGTGTCACAATGTTTGGGCTGGCATTGTGAGGGGATTGATCAACTGGAGACACGTTGGCAGAAGGTGCTAGATGCCAATGGGGATTACTTTGGGGACTAGCGATACGCTACGTTTTGTGTACATCATTTTGTTTTCCGGAATTAAAAACGGCAAGAACTTTTGTGGTTACCTAAAGACAGGACTCTATGATTGGCAGCGCCTTTTTTTCTTTTTGCCCTGCCATAGCTACAAGTCCACATTTGTAAAATCACCGATGCAGTCTTACAGTTTTCATTCAGCAATGGAATCAATCGTTATTTTATTTATCGTTATTTTATTTCGATTTTGTTTTAATTGTGATCGGATAATTCGCACAAACATTATTATATACCGACGTTCCACGCTATTTTACATGGAACAAATCAGGTAAAAAATGGGAGGAGCCACGTGGACAAGGCGAACTTGTGCACGAAACTGTAAATCCACCCATTTGGGTGGCTTTCGGTGAAAATCATGAAAATTTGGCCAAAAGTGTACATGAAACTGGAAATCCACACATTTGGTTGGTTTTCTGTGGAAAACAAGAAAATCTGGCGAGAAAGCTATTGTAATTAATTTTTATATACATAAAGTAAAATAAGCTTCTGATAGCACAGAATCAAGAAATTACAAATAATTGAGAGCATTTCTTGTAAATTATAAATTTTTCAGACTTATTTAGAATATAACCACACAGGTAATAAACAATGTTTCTATTGATGAACTCAGTATCAAAACAGCGAGGCATTTTTGTTTATTAAAATCAACTTTTCTTGGACAACTGGATACTGTGGACAACTTTAGATTGAAGACACATGTATCCCACGTTCACCTATGACGTTATATTCGGAGTCAGGCAAATTTAAATAGGAATTATTGAATTTTAAATCGTGCGTTTCCAGCATTAGCGAATATCAGTTAGAGCTTTCGCACTAGCGACTTCGATCGCAGCGCCGCAGCTTCAGCAAAAATCCGCCTGACAACATGGGCGGCACTTAACCGAGCTGAGCTCTTACTTTAGAATGGGGGCTATTACTTCTCAATAAAGTTTCTAAATCCTAAACTGGAAGCATAGTTACGTTGTCTGATCCTTCTATAATAGAATTGGCGTGCTTTTATTGAATAATAATCACTGACTATGATCAAAATCAATGAAATGCGCGACCATGCCGAAAAAGGAGGGGGTATGGCCGGCTCGGGAGCTGTTGTACTTTCCCATCTATTACCATGTATATATTAGAAAGGTGCACAGAAGCACAATAAGGGAGTCTTTGGTGTTGAGCTAGTAGTTACTGTACTTCTCCGTATTGAGAGATCTCAGTTGCATTAGTGAGGCCACTTGATAACGGATGCCGTAAAACAGTTTCTATTCGTCGAGACGTGGATAAGAGACCAAGGGGGTCGGTCTAGAACTAGGTGACTAGACTACATGGATAATCTGGGTTTTAGCCGCTTGGAAGATAGCGACATGCGCTTGCTGGTGGAAAGTCGAGAGCGCTGGAGATATCCTTAGGGTTTGAAAAGTAAGTAAGAAAATGAAATTGACGTGTTGCATGTAAAATACTATATAATTTATCCAGGCATCTTATTAAGAGAAATAATGAAAGAGAAAATGCATTTCATACATAAAAATCTGAAATTTAATAAATTGTTATGATAATAGCGCACTTTGAAAAACCAGTTAAATAAGATGAAGAGTTTAAAAATAATAAATATGCCTTTTATGTTGCCTGCCGAAATAACAACTATAAAACTTAGAATTTGCCTACTTTAGCAATTCTATTTCGTGTATTTAAAGAAACAGAGTCTAGCTGAGATGTTAATTTATATTCAACATGCAATTCATTTAATATTATCCGTTCCAGTGGACTAATCTTCCATATTTGAAAAGCGCTATTTTCGATTCGCGGTCATACATCTCAAATTAAGAATCCCTTCCTTTTCGAAAAAATAATAAAATATCAGCAAACAATTCATGAAAAGCGAATCCGCGAACACTGTGATATCATGGGAATTTTGAAATTTGAAATCTTTTGCACTATTTTAAGCAGAAATGGTTCTGAAGTTGATTTTTTCCCTTCCAAAATTTTTCCCAATTGTTTTCTTTCCTTCATAAATTAAGAAATTACCATCCATTGTAGCTGACTTTGATTCATTTAACATTAATGAATATCTACTCGCGTCTGGCCTCTTTTCGCGCCTCTTGAAGGATATGTCAAAGATGTACCGTATAATCAGGTTCTTTAGAAAATCGGTCGATGACCCATAAAGGTTATGAACATTGCTAATTATTATCCTGTCACTTGAATAAATTCTTTTCGCGTTTGTAGAATAACTGTCTCTCTTTTATTAAATATCATTGAACTTGATTTTTGGTGTGCAAATAGACCGTCGCTTTTCAAAATTGCATCTTCCTTTAAACACTGAACAATAATCAGGCTTATGGTTTAAAAAAATATAAAAATATTTAAATCAAATGAGCTAGAATTTCTTGAATCATAACTGAAAAAAAATGTACCTTCTGAATTTCTTTCTATTAAAAAAAACAAACTTATTCTTGTAAGTAAGATTTTGCTAATTCTGATATTAGGACCTCCTTTTAACATGTCTCTATCTGAAAGTTGATACTTTCCATATCTCTCTAGGATTTTTTTTTAAATATTGTTGTTGTATTGAAAGAAAATTATCAAGAGGTCCAGAAGAAAAGATGAAGTTAAACATTATTATGATAAGATTCTTAGAAATTATTATTGCTTATGAACAATTATTTTTTAGATTCATGCAGTTTCCAGCATACAGTTTCATTTATTTTAAAGAGGGGAAAATGTACTTTCAGAAGATTTTTTAAATTATTAGCAAATAATATTTAATAAAAAAGAGATAGCGTTCTAGCAGAAACGTATCCTTAACATTGCTGTTTAATAAGTCGGCGATCATAAGTCAATTAAAAATTACGAAAAGTATTTTCATGATTTTTGTCAATCTTAGTAAATAACCTCGTAGGGTAGATGTACCAGTAGTTGACAGTGAACCAATAAATGACAATTCACAATTTAAAGGCTTTTAATAAAGTAACACGACAAAAAAAGGGACCGGTGTTGCTACCTCGTATCAAACAATGTATTCGGCTTCCCAGAACAGTAAAAAACTAGAAACTTTGCTCCTTATTATGGCTGCAAACACATGTTGATTGTTCAATGCCTTACCGAGACGAAAAATCTTTGTAATAAACCACTACGTGAGAGTTTGATTAATTGAATTTATTTCATGAATGTTATGCAATATTTATTATTAATTTTACGTGAACCTTTTTATGTGATCAGTGGACAATACTTCTAATAGTAACAGAATTTCAGATGACCAATGTGTTAACTCTTTTAATCCACCGTCAACTGCTAGAACCCAGAAATGTAGTGTTACTAGTAATTGACATGACCTGTCAATTATTGATAATTTCTGTGTTTAGTATATTTTTGTTCGTTTTTTTTAATGTGATACAGAATGTAGTGAAATAATAAAGCAACATGATGATTTTTAAGTGTAACTTCTTAATTTCCAGTAATTGACCTAGCTGTATCAATTATAGGAACTTGACTGTCAATTTCTAGATCACTCACTTTGACATAAATCTTCTAGGCCCTATTCGCCGATTCTTTTTGTTGGTCCTGAATCTTGTCACAGAGAGGATCAACAGATAGCCCAGGACAAGTTATCTTCCAAGAAGGAAACTTCTACTGGTATTCTGCTTACTATGATAAGAAGTAGCATAGGATGAATTTTGCAAGTAGGAGAACAATCGTCAAAAATCAAGTTTTTGTACGAACAATTTGTTGGCCAAGATCTGATGATATTGCACTACTGTAAAACATCTTCATTTTCTATGTTCCTTGCACTCTATATGGGAGTTGACTGATTTTATTTATTATTTCAAACGAAAAAAAGATAAATGAACAACTTAAGTTTTAAAAAGCACAATTTTAGTTAATGTTAAATACTTTACACATTCTTGATTTCATCAGCTACTTTGGAATGTTGTCAATTTTTTTTTAAATTAAAAAAATGTGTAATTAAAATATTGTCAATTATTGGTGAAACTACCTGTCAACTTCTAATGCATTAACTATCAACTACTGGTGATTCATGCATTAGTTAGGAAAAAATTTAATAACTTAATAGCTTTTAAAGATATAATAATTGTTTAAAGATTGACACATTCTGCATTTTACTTACAATTTAATGGTATAACTATAAATGCAATTTGATTTACGTACACAATATTGTTTCACAGTAATGTCTTAAACTCTAAATTACTGGTACTTGTTAACAGTGATGATCCAAATATCCAAAGAATGTATAAAATGAGACCGGAAAGTTCGCTGAAGGGCTCGGAAAAACAAGCAGGGACAGGTATTCAGAGATGATAATTTACTGTCCTTCAAAGTAAGCCCCCATGATCAAAATACACATACGCAAGAACAGGAATTTTACCAGTAGGGCATATTCAAACTCATCCCACAAATCGACAAGTGCCTAAACGGATATGGAGACTATGTCGAAAAATAACTTACTGTATGTACTGTACCATCAGTTGGCTGTAGTGGTTGTAAGAAATAAAATGTACATGTTTCACTGCAGGGTTTGTAACCTTACTTTTTGATCACCCCTCGTATATTGTGGCCGTAATACAAAGATTATCGTTAAGAAAAAGAGTTCAGTATCGAGAAGATGGTTGGTTTAGTTTTTTACGGGCGGTCAGCCTATCGTGGTCATTTGCGCTTTGTACGCATGATTTATGCTTAGAAAATAGAGAGCAAATCTCAAAACTGAGAATAAAAATTTCTAATTAAAAGTTAACGTACAAAAAAAACCAAAAAAAACAAGAATTGCAACTATCCACACGCCACAAAACAAGAAATCACACAGTACATATTATGAAACAGTCACAAACTAGGTACGATTAAAAACACTACACAGTAAACATCTAAAATTAAAATATGTGGTTTAAAAATTGGAAAACTACTGTATTTATTCCTGTATAATGCGAAAATTTTTGACAAAAAAAAAGCACCTACATTTTTTTTTGGGTGGGGGGGGGGGCCCCGAAGAAGGAGACATCAAACCAATTTCGGTCTGACGAACTTCAAACGAAATTAGCGTTTATTTAATATATACTGTCTATACATTTATACAAAATATTATATTGTTTATTGTAACCAGTACAGTAATTCATTTTTTTCTCAATTTCCCGATCACTTTTCCATCGCCAAAAGCAAATGTAAAAAATGGTTTCTTGAAACAAGCTGGTGACAACCATTCTGCAAAAAGCCGTTTATTCATAACTAGCAGGCTCAGCAATGTTTCTCTTTTTAATGTATATGAGCGCTTTTTAAAATCAATTAATGAATCGCCATCTTTTGACTTTTCTACGAACTGTACTAAGCTGAGCATATTCCAAAAACTTTAAATTAAGGTATCTTTTATTCTCGTGACCCGTTTTTGATGAAATAAAGCCTATATATTGTCCCAAGCTACGCTCAAGTTACCTGTGAAAACACCATGAAAATTCGTCAAGTAGTTTTGGAGATTAGCGTTTTAAACAGAGACAAAGTTTTTAAAAATGGTCTCATTGTACTCCGTTACACTCGCTACAACACCCGCAATCATATTTAGGCAAACATTTTCAATGTACAGACACGACGGTTCTACAGCTTTTTTAATATGTATAGAAGATAGAAGAAGATAATTGAACAATATCGGTACCTTGCCAAATACATAGGGTTGGAAGGAATTTATGGTAACAAGTTACAGAGGGCCAGAAAAGGTGGAAAAACCCTTTCGCCACCATTGAGTGTGTTCAATCTGATAGCCATGCATCGCTGCTGTTGCCTGCATCGTAGTTTCCACTGCAGGAGGCTGGAACGCAGAACACCAAAATTAATTCGTAACCACTCTTGTTGACACCTTTCCAAAGACCCTACACTGATAGGCCAAATCTACAAAAATCCATAGGCGACTTGACGGGTATGTCGCTGAATGGAACAGAGCGGATTCCGATATCATTTTGCATGCGTTCCAGGAGCTGACGCGGCGGTGTGACTCGATGCCTTGTCTTGGTGCAGCCATACCTAGTTTACCCATGTACCGTACAAACTGGGGATGTCGCGAGTATATATGAAGGTTAGAACGTTATTCTGATAGTATATGGCGTTGACTTTGGCCTTTGACTCAACTGTATGTAAAATTAATTTGCCATTGTAGCCGTATCCCGTCACGATCATGAAACCTTTTGAAAATGTCTGTTTGCATTCACGGTACCATATTCTGAAGTCCTTAGAACCCCTTGGGCGGTAAAAAAAAAATGGCTTGGCGCTTGTTGTGATCTCTTAAAAATAAAGCCAGTGTGACCACGTATTTCCACTTTTCATCCGCGAGATATCGCTCATACGGCAATTGGCTCGTCGCTCTTGAACTTGGCGCGGCAACTCAAGTTGTAAATCACGGTTGATATTGTTTTTACCGTGTACACAGATGTCCCTATCTTCTGTAGAATAGTCCGTTGTGTTGGCCGGATACATCCGGTTACAAGAGCCCGAACTTTCTGGACGACATCAGAAGTAATGACACCGCTTCTGATTTTGCCAATGTTATTTAACACACTTGATACCCCTTTTCTTGTAAACTACGAAGCCTCGCTTCTTGCATGATTTCATAATTTCAGAAAAGCTATATTTGATGTCGGAAAGGGCTGTTATGTAGCCCTCCTAATACCTATCAATTTTCGGTGACATACCTCAATGTTTTTAGCTCGCTGTTTGAATACTAGCTATTTTAATACCTGCCCTAACAATACGCCACGTTATAGCTCACGTGAAATGAACCTGCGTGTCACTTTAAATATGCTAATTGTTACCATATACCTCTAACAATCCTTTGCATATTTGTAATATTAAAGGTGATATGTGAAATAAAATTTCGACCAGTTAGTGGTAGCTAGAGTGCAAGAGAAACTAGTAATTTTAAATGCTCACAGATTTAAATAAAGTTGTATATTAGCGTAGAGTTGTCCTTTAAGCTATAAATTTTAGAATTAATATTACTAAAATCCTTTGCCAGCGTTTTGAAACTAATCCAGAGATCTTGCTAGCCATTCCATGGGTTGGATATCCTTACTTTGCAGAAGTCCTCCACTAGCAGAGCCAACACCTTCTAGACACAAGGCCTCAGCACCACGTCCCAGTAAGAGGCGGTGAGCAAACGACGCTCGCTAGATAGGCTTGAATATCCGTAGTAATGGCAACCTCCTATCGCTAGACGTGTTCACGTATCTACTGGGATTATCTTACATAAAATTCTGAATCATACATTTTTGAATTTTATAGTTCAATTTTTAAGATTAATTTTCTCAAAGCCTCCACTTGTTGCTGACAGATCTTCTGGTCAACTCTAGTAGATACGTAAACGTGTGTAGCGATAGGAGGCTGCCATTGCTACAGAAATTCAAGCCCTTCTAGCAAGCATCTTCTGCTCCCCGCCTCTTACTGTAACGTCATAATCATTGTTGCTGAGGCTTTGTGTCTAGGAGGTGTTGGCAGAGTTGTGTAGGGAAGTGTATTGTTGTCCATGAGAATAAAATCTGGACCCATGGCACCTCTGAAACCTCCAACGTGACTTTTCTAGGATTTTATCTCTGTGTCTCCGAGCATTAACGGTACTTCTGACTGTGACATGGAGCTCTGTGCTTACGTTTAGCTTGATGCCTCCACCAACGCCATACTGTTCCTTTCCTTGATGTTGTGGGGATTATAAATGGGCTCCACGTGCTCTTCATATAGTGGTTCTATGAGATTCGCTTTATAAGCTGAATCTGTACTCTTCGGTGAATAGCACATTTCTCATACCGAACCAAAGTCCAATATTTTCTACCCCTGTTTAAACGGGCCCTACGACTTGCAGGGGTGAGCAGGACTTGCCAGACGTCTGACATAAAGACTAGCTTCCTTTAGCCTCCAGTGAACTGTTTGTTTGGAAATTCTTGTTCCTGAGGCAGCTGGAAGCTGGTACAGTCTTCTGATAGGGTTTTCTGACGCCTTGCAGTTAACTGCAAATACTGGTCCTACTGAGTGGTTTTAACCCTTGGGCGACCTTCAATTGGTCGGCATGTAATATCTGTGTTTTGGAACAACATTGTGCAACATTCAGTTCTCTAGAGACTTACGTTTGTGACTGTTCTGCTTCGAGTCTTCCGATTTTTCTGCCTTTCATGACAAGATCAATTTGGCGTCTGTGGTCCTTATTAAACGCAAAACCAACGATAACAAGGAGTTCTCCTAGCGTGGCTTGCAAGATTGTGTAAGGTGACCATATGGTTTACTGCATTTTGATCACTTGGCATAAATTTGCATTTCTGAGATAGTTCGATTGTGAATTGACATTGGTTTAACCGTCTAACTGATTTACATGATATTTACATACAAATGTTGGTCGTTTTTCTGGATCTGAACCTTTAAATGTCATTTTTTTACAATTCTGCTTAACTTTTGGACACGAATGTAGAACTCGGTTCTATCGTGTTTTCCGTCAAATTTCTGCGATACCTTGACGTCATTTCTTGCCGCCGAGCCCTGTCATCGCGGAATTAGTCATGCTATGAATCCGGCATTTTTGCCGGGCTCCCACAACCTCGATGATTATTCCGAGATGCAGCGTCTTATGATCTCCACGTCAGATTGACGTCTTGCTTAATTCACTTTGACAGTTTTAGACAGATTGGCACGAGTTAGCCGCTCACGTTGAAAACACGTGACGGACAACAACTTCAATTAATATATTTATGAAACATGCCATGAACCCGATTGTCTATAGTAAAAACAATTATGATAAAAAACACATATCCGCATAAAATAACTATTACAATTGCCTCGTATATATATTTCGGAGGCAAAGCTCCCTTCCTCAGCAAATAAGGAGGTTCTGCTTCCGAAATGGGCATTCGAGCCAAATGTAATAAATTTATTCTATGTGAATATGTGTTTTTTTTCACTAATTATTTTTATTCTTGCTACACTGTCCGCCATTTCTTCACTATAACAGATTACGTTACTGATTGCCTATCGTCATATTTTTCTAATGTACTCATGTTCCTCTAGTTTTGTCTGATTTATACATGCTCATCTTAAGCTAAACATGTGCCATCTCCGTTGAAAATGAAATAATACCAGGTATTCTGTGAACTTTGAACATGTCTAGTTTTCGTCTCATTTGCGATCACCGATAAATGTTGTTTACTTAGAGGTTTCTTAAGGTGCTCCATCGATTGATGCTAAGCATTTTTAGCGACCGAATTCACAAAATCGTGAAGATCCCTTGGTAAAAACAAATAATATATTGTTGATTATAGTATTTAAAACGCCAACAAAAGTTTCATTCTCGAAAACAAACAATGTTTCAGTTTGTTATTTTATTTTACAATACCCATGAAATGGTTTAATTATGTTTAATTATAAAGAGAATTCTTTTCTCTCCGACTTACTTTTCATTATTTAGAGATCTAATGATACATTTTTCGTTACAGATTCAATACCTGGACTTCCCAGCGACTTTTTGGGCACTGATGGGTGTCAATTCGAGACCCACTTCCCGTAACGGAGGTACTCCTCGACCCAACGAAAGACCTACGGATGTGAGGACTCCTATTGCGTGGCAGTTCAGGGAGCGAAAACCTTCACCCAATTTTCGGCGACTGTCGTCCGGCTCGACTTCTTCGGGAGAGTCTTCATCAGAAGCCGAATTTCAACATTTAGGAGGAAGACCAAAGCGAGGACCCCTGTCATTTTTGGGTTATTCTCAAGCCCCATATTATCGTAGTGGAACGCTCCGTTCGAGTCGAAGCATGCCTGGCATTCCTTTGGGTGCGACATGGGACGGGCGTCCTTGTCCTGTGCATGGAAGTGGCCATCCTCATCCCCCTCATCCTCCCTTCCCACCTTCCCATCCTTATCCTGTTCCTTTTCCTCCACCAGGGGGTGCTCCTATTCGTAAAGCCGGCTCGATGTTTGATTTACGTGGGGCCAGCCCAGCGCCGAGCTTCTATAGCGTTATTCGCCCGATGCCACCTCCATCGCCTCTACCAGGTAATGCCATCTATACAACTCTCCCTCCACCTCCCGTTGATAACCGATCTCATTACGGAAGCTTGAGAAGTTTGAGGAGCAACAAATCCTTGAAGAGCGTTATGATTAGTCCTATACCTCCTCCGCCTTCCCTCATAGGCATTCCTCCACCCACACATGTCAGCCCTCATTATCCACTTCCCCCTATGCCTCCTCCTTATCTCCTTCCTCCAGGAGCTCAACCAAGGCCATTTGTTATTCCAGCTGGGGCCGAACCGTTGCCAGTCAGAGATCCAAACAAGTCAAAAGGAGCGCCACCTCTAATGCATCACAACAAAGCGATGGACGAGAAGAAGGGTTACGCTTGTTGCCGAGGTCCCATGCCATTTGTCTGGTTCGTAGTGATTCTCGTCTCCGTTGGTGTCATCTTGGGAATCATTCTTGGAGCAACATTGGGTTAAGAACACCGTTCAAGAAATGTTTTATGATATCAAATAAATAAAACCATAGCCGTTTTGTTCATGATGACAGTCCACATAATCTAGAAAATAGAAGAATATTATGTCAGGTTACTGTCTTTCACAGGCATAACAGGATCGGAGAAATTTTAATTTTCTATGTTTTGTATCATAAGATATTTTTAATGGACTCCTAGCTAAACAAAAAATATTTAGATATTCTCAAAAATTCGATCCTTAATAGCCTGAGAATAAAATAAGAAATATAACACTCGTATTAAATTTTGCTTAGCTATGGATAAAGGAAAATTTTGTTGAAAATCACTTTATGCATACATTACGTGAAATGCATTTTGCAAACATAATTTGTTTAAAAAAACTGATGAAAATTATTGGCTAGAACGTGTTATCGTTCAATAAGTGACATGAAGAATTCATTTTTTTCAAAATTGATTTACGTGTAAGAATTTACCAAGTAGCCTATCACGTTTTTCACCTTCTTCAACTTTTAGTTAAAAAATTATAAGTCACAATTTTGTTATAAGTCAGTTTGTATTTGTGAACAATGGATGTCAAGGGTACATAAAATATATTAAAGCTTTACTATGATAAAACATCTACATTAAATAAAATTACAAATAGCATCCATAAATGTATATTAATATGAATAAAGCATTACGATACATAATTAAATTATACAGAGCAAAGAAATATATTTTTAAATATTTCATTGGAAATTCGAATATTTTTTCACAGTACTGCCATTAAATATACATATGTAATGTACACTGCATTTTCGTTGTTAAATGTACACTGCATTTTCGTTGTTAAATGTACACTGCATTTTCGCTACTTGAAAGTTCATGCCAGGTAGATGCCTTATTATCGATAAGTATATTCTTTATCATGAATCAATTGTTCTTCTGAACTTAATAACAAGCCTAGTTGACACACAAACATTACAAGAAGAAAAAAAATATATACAAATCCAGACTACTATTTCAGCAGCTTCTCCCAAAAACATGTTTTCATCATTTCTCACAACTATTTTTTTATTGTTAAGGAAAATTTTTTTAGCTGTAGCAGTTTCATTACTAAATACTGAAATAATAATTATAAGACAACGTTTGTGACATTTGTATGAAATGTTTCATTATAATAATTTATTTGAAGGGGATATATTTATTTGAAAATTTCGAAATGATAACAAGAATAACGTGGATTTACTCTTGATAAGGTCATTGTCTTATTACAATTTTGTAAATATATGCAAGTAATAAAAATTCTTGTTAATATAACAACTGTAAATAAATGTATTTTATTTCAAACTAATTATATTATTTTTGTAAAGTTTTTGTATTAAAAGATGTAATTAAAAATTAAGAGACTTGTATTTGATTATCCCTATAAATATTAAAAAGGCATTCATTTACATTTTCATTATGTTTCCTGCTTGACAGCGAACATTCCATAATGTTCATTTTTCTCCTCCTCCCCAACTTTCTCTTCCTTGAACTTCAAAGTATTATCATTCACTGATTTTTGATTGTCGTAAAAGGTCTGATTATAATTTTCAGTGGGGAGGGAGTCATGCGAGCGATGAAGATCTTCAGATAAAGCAAGAGCGGATGGGCAACGCTCATACGGAAGTTGAGAGAGAACTGAAAAAAAAAAAAGAGAATTTATCTTTATGAGAACAATGATAACAAAATTGAAAAGAGAAAAACTTTCCCTTTCTATAATATGCATATGACAAAATACATACGCAAAAAAAACAATGATGAATAATTGCTTTTTTCTCCAAACAACAAATAACAAATATTACAGTTTAATGGATTATAACGTAAAAGAATATAAAATTAATAAAATTAAATGGATTGAAATAAAACAATTATTCTCTAATTATTCTTATTGAAGAAGGTTAAAATAATTAAACTACTTATCTTAAGAAGTTAAAGAATAATAAATAGTTCATTTTGCATTTTAATATCTTTATACAACTAATTTATATACATTGAATTTAATGAAAGGTGATTATTCAATTACTGCATAATTCATTTAATAGTTTTCAATTCACAATTTTATTTCCGCATTTACTGAAACTTTAAATTAAAATTATTAGTACTTAATTTTTTAAAGATTTTATAATGTTATGCAAGTTATTTTTATAATTCAGGAAATAAGCAGTCCTTATTGTAATAGAAGTAAGTTCTTTTAACAAATAACTTACATAGTATAAATAAATAAATATGAGGAGGGGTGTCATAAAAATTAGTACAATTTATGAAAGTCAATGCAATCTAAAGATAAAAAGCGCATTATTACAACTGATGCATTATGCTGCAGCCTTATAAAGTAGACCTTTTGTAGCTTTTTTCCACCAAAATACATTTAACTTTTTGACCGGCTCGTACCTCTAAATCAGTCTTTCTTAAATGTTTTGGTGCGCGACCCCGTTGCACGCTTAAATATTCCAAAGGACCCGCGAAACATGTCCTAATATGTTTTATAAGTTGCACATTCTAATACACTGCTTTGCAATGAAATTGCCCCACCCACAAGGAGCTATCCGAATGAGCCAAAAGTAGATATACAGCAAGAGACATCTGAACACACCTTTATTACGTTATGGAGCCAAGACGTGCACTCGTTTGTACAGGGTGTCCCAACGGAAAGTGGCATCAGTAGGGTGTGGCACCACCTCTAGCAGCGATGCATTGTTCCAGCCGCAGGTGTAGGTGATCATACAGGTGGCGAATGTCATCTTGGGGTACGTCTGCCCAGGCCTGGTGAACCTGCTGCGTCAGGTCATGGAGATTGCGGGGTGATCGTAAACGACGTTACACCATGTCCCACACGTGCTCAATGGGCGATAGGCCTGGGGACCTCGCGGGCCATGGCAGGCAATTAACATCGTGTAGACATGCCATGCTCATGTTTGCCGTGTGCGGTCTGGCGTTATCCTGCTGAAAGACTGCGCCGGGTATGGTGTCCAGAAAGGGCAATAATACGGGCTGCAGAATCTCTGATGTACCGTGCTGCTGTAAGGGTACCTTGGATGGTGATTAAAGGCGTTCTGGTATCGTAGCCGATGGCACCCCAAGTCATGATCCCGGGTGTTGGTCCACGATGGCGATACGGATGCATTGTTCATTGGCACGTTCCAATGGTCTGCGCCACACTCGTCCGCGTCTGTCGTCGGTGTCCAAACAAAAGCAGGTTTAGTCGCAGTAGACCACCGGGCGCCATTCCATTTGCAAGCCCACTCGTTCACGACACCTTTGCAGTCGTATCGCGACGTGCTCAGATGTCAAAGGAAGACAACAATGGACGCCTGGCAGACATTGTCGCGGCGTGTAACCGGCGTGCTATTATCGCTACCGGGACGCCTGGAGCAGTACCGGGAATAGTGATGTTGTCGCGCAGTTGCCGCAGGTTGAGGGTTCTGTCCGCTAGCGCTATTCGCAGTATCCGCCTATCGGCACGAGCTGACGTGCTTCTCCGGACCCCAGAGCTGGTCTTCTGGCATATGTGCCTTTCTCTCACCATTGCCTCAGAAATCGGCCTACCGTCCGTGCGTCCCACGACACATGGACAGCAATCTGTCTAGTTGATCATCCAGCCTCGGAGAGGCTAATAATCCGACCTCGTTCAAAGTCCGTTAATTGCGTGAACGCTTGTCGTTATCGTCGTCGCGGCATTGAGACCGTTGTGTGGATTACAGTACTGTACGTTCACGAGGCACTGCTTCCTCCCTACTCCATGCAACGTCTCGCACAGGTGTCAACTGATGAGCCTATACAGGCACCCAGACACCTTGTATCAACCCAAATGATCATGTCCCGTGAGCATGCATCTAATCGTTTACTACTCGGAGTTAGACGAACCCCCCTCCCCCCATTAAATATGGATGAGGTCGGTTAACTCCTTGTTGGTGGGTCAATTTCATTGCAAAGCAGTGTAACTTGTATCCATATGAATACGAATAATTATAAAATTTTATAAAATAATTGAAAAATTCTTAGTCTCAAGAATTTTATACGACTCCCACTTTAAGAAACACTGTTCTAAACGTAACTTACAGTTATATATCGGGCAAAGTCTGTTATTTCATATATGACAACAATGGATGTAAGAATGTTATTTTCAATTTCAATCTGGTGGTTATAAGATATAAAGTTGTAAAACCTCGAAAAAATATTTTTAGTAGAACATTTGCAGATCCCTGTAAGTAAACATGCTCTCACAAAACTGAAATTGGGTTGGTGTTCGAAACTGGTTTCGTCCGTTTACAATTATAAACTTCTGATAAAAACATTCAATGGACAATGAAATTTCGGTTTTTGTTTATTACAATAATGTTAATAACTGAATCTTGTAATATTTTTAACGTTGATTTCAAATAGTAGCTGCTTTCTATCAGGCATATTTTTTTTGTAATGATCGTTTTTTGTTGTAAGAAAAAAGCATTTTGACGGTAGTAGGGGAGAGAAGGGCAAAGTGGATATAGAGGGCAAAGCGGATACAGCCGCATATTTCCCTTTTTCCAGATAAATGGCACGACGTGCACCTTTTTGTGTGTTGCCTAGTCAGTCCACACAGAGTACAAGTCATCGTGCTACGTGTTAAGACCGAACGAAGTAAATTATGTAAGTTTGTGTTTTCATGCGGTTTTCGTAAAATTTACGATCTTTCATCATTTAGCTGCAGTTCAGTAATGACTCGTTTGAACAAAATTTCTTCTAGATATGTGCGTTAGTGATTTATCGATAATATAATTCGACTCAGTTTTCGCCTGTTAGGCTTAATGTATTGCTCATGGAATTGTTTTGTTTTTAAAGTGAGAGGATGGGGCAAAGTGGAAATTGTTGAAGGGGCAAGATGGATCAGGAAAGATGTGAGACCATTGCCTACCAAGACTGTGGGAGAAGTGTGGAAACGAAGTGTCAGGAGGAAACTTCCGAAATATTGACAAGCTCGCCAGAAACGGGAAAAATCAACCAATTCTGTAGCTACAAGCTCGAGAGGCAAAGATTCGAAGAAATGTGTGAAGAAACTTGAACTTTCAAAAGCTCTGGCGTCGTTGGCATCCTGTGAAGGACAACTTGATTTTGTCTGTGATCACAGTACCTCTTAGGCTATTCTGTATGTATGATCCACTTTACCCACATACTGGGGCAAAGTGGGTAATTTGCACATATTTGTAAAAAAATTATTAAAAAAATGTTGAAGTATACAACTGATTGTTTCAGATTATTGTTCCCATTGCTTTGGGATATTAGATGTGTGTGAATCTGAGAAAACTAACTCAAATTGCTTAGGTTTAATCTAAACCTAGAATTAAGTGATCCACTTTGCCCCACTCTCCCCAATAACAATATTATAAATGCAATTTGTACATGCATTAAATATGCTTCTTTTGGATTTTCTGGTATAGTTTGCTGTACATCAGTATTGAGATTCCAGCTGTAATCAGCTAACAATTTAAAGTTCCATTTTCCCTGGTAACGTGTTTCCATGGTAAAAGCGTTCTCCATGTTTGTCGCTCTCAGCTCCAAGGTTGAAAGGGAAAAAATCCAGATAAGAATCTAAGTTGATCTTTAGTGTCATCTTATAATTTAAAAACTGCAGAGTACTTGGATATAAGTTCTTTGTAGTTATCTATCTTACGATTTCCAAGAAAGTTGTTTAAAACGTTTTTCAAAGATTTCCACGCAACAGCCTCACATCATTTAAACAGTCTTCAAAATCAATCTTTCATTACGTTTTTATTTGTGGTACAAAAAAAATACCTTCCTTTATCTTAGCATTACCTATTTTAGGGAACTCGATTTCTTTAATGAAATTTTTCATTAAACTTAGCTTAAAGTGTAGCGGCGGAAGATAACGTTCTTCTCTCCTACAGCCAATGTTCTCTTTTTGGCCACTCTTTTTCAACATAATGATTCTCCCTATCAATGCTGTTCCATTCACACAAAAAGCAACAAAATTTAGTATATCCAAGTTGTAAACCAAGTAACAGTGATATCACTTGCAGATCTCCACAGATGGCCACAAATGTTTCTCCTACTGAATCATATTTAAACCACAAGTTTCATATTTTCATATGACTCCTTCATGTGAGCTGCATGAGCTAAAGGGATTGACAGGTATTTATTTCCAACACAAAGAAGGACTGCTTTCAAACTAAGCTTAGATGAGTTTATAAAAAGATTCCATTCATCAGGATGGTGCATATATCCCAATGATTCTAGTAAAGATTCCACATCATTACAGTAAACTGGAATAAGAAACGTTCAAATCCACACTGCCTGTAACGGAAAGCTGGTATATTAGTACTATGTTGTAAAAGATTCCATCCTTTCAGAGCTGATGAGAGAAATTTTGCTTGCTTCTTAAATAAATTTAGATCACGAACGAGATCATTTAAATCTAACTGATCGATTAATTGTGGTTCAATATTTTATGTCCTCAAATCTGGGCCTCTCCTTTGATCACCATCTGGTAAATCTGCACAATCATCAACATTAACATGAATTAATGGAGTAGTAAATGTTTATTAAAATTAAATGTTGTTTATTAATGAATGATTACTCCTTATAAATGAAAAAAGATAAAATAATAAATAAAATTAAGCTAAAGTTAACCAATGAATAATAACGAGAATTTTGAAGAGAATTGAGGAACTTGTAGATGAACGCTAGATGGATGAATGTGAAGAATTTGAGGATTACGGTTGCAGAAGCTGAAGAAAACGTGTTGAAAGAAAATATCGGAATACTTGCAGATGAACAATGGGCGTTTGAAGAACTTGAAGAGCTACGGTTATGCAAGAAGTGTTGAATTATGATGAAAGAATTGAATTTGAAAAACTGGAAGAAAGCCTGTTTAATTTCCATGTTTTTGGTGGTACTGAAATTAGAAGCTGTTCTGAGAAGGACTAGTGTTATAGTAGAGGGAGTAGCTAAGTACTCGATTGGGGTGATATTAATGAGGTGGGCGTGGCCTATTCCAGCCAATCAGCGTGCAGTATTCGCGTCACGTAAACACCCACTTCTACACCCCCCTTCCTGACATCACAGGCGTTCAACCAATCAGCGTGCAGAAGGCGACTCACGTGACCAACCACCACCTCCACCCCTCGACTTCGTGTCACGTGGCCACCCATCCCCTCCATCCCCCCTTCCTAACGTCACAGGCGTTCAACCAATCCGCGTGCAGAATGCGTTTCACGTGACCAACCACCTCACCTCCCCTGTTTTGGGGCGTTGGTCTTTTAATTGGGCGTTGGTCTTTATTTGGGCGTTGGTCTTTTATTTGGGCGTTGGTCTTTTATTTGGGCGTTGGTCTTTTTTTGGGCGTTGGTCCTTTTTGGGTGTGGTTTAAGGCTGAAATAAAATTAATTTTATAATCTTCTGATGTACCCCTGGTGGCTGATTTGAGGGGTCCTGAGGCTCTCAGCAAAATCCACTTAGGTGATTCTGTCTTACAAGTGAACACCTGTTGATTCGCTTATATACCCATCAAACTGGGTAGGGGGTTGGGGTACTGGCATCTCAAAACGGATTACCTAATTACTAATTCACTATTGTTTCTCGGGTAACCAAATTTTTTCCAAGCTCTTTTACAGTTTTTTCTAAATAAAACGACTGCTGTTTCAAGGTGTATTGTTTTGTTTTTTAATTTTCAACTAATGCCTAAATTGTTTCAATTGACAGGTGTGCAGCTGAGTAGGGACTAATGCTGTCTAAAAGGGTGGGATTGAACAATCATATACCTGTTTATAAATAAATAAATAAATAAATAAATAAATAAATAAATACAGATGTGTTCTTTACATAACTTAATTTAAATTTTGGTCATGGATGATGCATTTTCTAACCCCGCTAATGCTGCCGGTTTTGGTGGTGTGAAAGGTTTAGCTAAACAAACAAATCATTCTGAAAAAGAGACACGTGAATGGTTAAGGGGTGTGAAAGCTTATACGCTACATAAACCAGTGCGTCATCATTACCCACGTAATCGCATGCGTGTATATGCGCCATTTGAGCAATTTCAAGTGGACTTGGTTGATCTAACCAGTCTGTCAAAACAGAACGATGGTTATAAATTTCTACTTACCTGCATCGATGTTTTCTCGCGCTATGTGTGGGTCATTCCTCTAAAAACGAAGAAGGGGCTTGAACTTCAGAAAGCCTTTCAAAAAATTTTCACACTCAGCAGTGTTCCTGTAAAAGTGAACAGCGATAAAGGGAAGGAAATTTTAAACAAGCATGTTCAAGATTATTTTAAAGAACTCGACATCGATTTCTTCAACACAGAATCAGATTTGAAAGCTGTTACGATCGAACGATTCAACCGTACGTTAAAAACGAGGATGTTTAAGTTTTTTACATTTACCAATAAACACAGATACATCGATGTCTTACCTGATCTCGTGTTAAGCTACAA
>JAHWFO010060443.1:91103-124355 GCA_023313115.1 Rhysida immarginata
GTGTGGTTAATGATGGATGGGTTCTTGTTGCATTAGGCCCCCAAAAAAGGTTATCCATCGAAATTTGGGTGTCGCTGGGGGTGGTGGTGGAAAAATCTAGGCCGTCACATTCCTTTTTTACCTAATTACTAATTTTCTATTGTGTTTAGAATCACCGGACTTTTTTTATTTTTTTCGTTAAATACTTTTCCTAATTAACATTATTGATTCAAGGTGCTGACCAGTACTTACCGTTCAGGTGACCAAAGGGTTACAGGTGTAAACTTCAAGGTGTTTTTCTTCCAGTGTGCCAGGATGTTACTTACCATATTTGTCACTTCCCTACCCCTTTTTCCCGTTAATTATCCACAATTTTTTAAAAAATAATTTTTAGCCATTTTTTTATAAAATAATTTTTAGTCAATTCCAAAATTATTCAAAAATTTTTATTCAAAAGTCCAGTTTTTTCAAAATGAAGTTAATTTTAAGATAATTTTTTTTCATTTAAAATGTTCATCATTTCCAAATTAGTTCAAAAATTTTTATTATTAATTCCAAAATTGTTCATTCTCTTTTTCCAAATTTTCTTAAAAATTAATTCAAATGTCATTAGGTGTTAAAAAATACGCATTGACACACAGTACAAGTTTTATTTTATTTTTTTTATTTTAATAAAAATAGACTCCATCGATTGCACATTCAGGAAAATATTCTAGTTCCAAACGTCGGGCTACTACACTCACAGCTGAGCGAGTACAATAATTTTCACTTTGTTTATTAAATATTGGGTTATGCGATCCCTCTTCAGGTATTGGGTCAATCAATGTTTCTGCATCCTGAATAGTAACTTGAAATAGCTGACTTAACATTTCACATTGATCTGTTCCATAACCATAAATTGTTTCGAATTCCTTTTTCCATTGTTCAATCAACGATGCCAGTAGCGAATAGGGTACGTATCCGGCAAAGATTGATTTTATCCCGGGGATCGGGTAACCCATTTCTTTTATTCTTTGCCAGTCTACATAAGTTATGTTAATTTCATTTGTTGGTAATAAGAATTTATAGTACTCTCCAACCCGTTTCAGTCTCACATCTAAATCATATATCTCCTCTTTCTCCATTAAACGAAGATTATACACACATGATGTTGAAATCGTCTTTACAAGGATTTCTCCACTGCTGAGATAAATTGCATTCAGATCCACAGCGACTCCTATTAATTTTAAAATAATAAAACTCCGATTACTCTATGCGTTCTAACTAATTCTCTATAAGTTTCTAAAAAAATCATTCATATACATACTTTTCTCGTTACTTGTTGAAGTCATCTTCGCTGAAAGCTGTTTGCTACTCGCTGTCTAGCACTCATCTACACACTAAAAAGACTAAGACTGCAAATGGCTGTCTAACTGGTGACCACGTTCACGCATTCCATTACCCCCCACCACCACCACCCTCATAATGTTAATAACAAAAAAACTTTTTGCTCCCAGCTATCCATTATCCGAGGTCATGGCTACCCCTACCCCACTTTTAGGTTAATCTAACTTATTATTCGCTTTAAAGACTTATTTTTAAACACATATATTTAATGTTTAATTATTATTATTACAAAAATGATCTCTCTCTAATAGCATAGCTACTGCTCGCACAGACGTACAACAGCCGTAATCTTGATTATTTCTAAAAATCGGATTGTGAGAGTCGTCCTCAGCCATCGGTATCACCAGTTTCTCAGCATCATGTACACGCACTTGTAGCAGCTTACTCAACATTCGGCATTGTTCAGTGCCGTAACCATGGAATTTATTAAAAGCGTTTTTCCAATGTTTAAGCTGTGGTGCTAATTGTGAATAAGGCACTGCATTATAATATACACGATTATAGTTCATCTTTTTCTTTTTTATTCTTTTCCAATCTTCGGCAGTTATGTTAAGTTCATTTGTTGGTAATTGGAAATTGTAGTCTGCTCTCACCCGTCCACCTCTGTGTTCAACGTAATCTCTATCATTATTATTTAATAGCTTGTGATTATAAATTGCTACAAACGTAATCTCCTTAACAAGTATTTCTCTACTGGTTAGATAAATGGCTTGTAGATCCACAGCGATTCCTAATACTTAAAAAATATATAATAATAAACTCTGATTACCCTGTGCGTTCTAACTAATTCTCTATAAATTTTCTAAAAAATCATTCATTTACATACTTTTCTCGTTACATGTTGAAGGCATCTTCGGTGACGGCTGTTTGTTGTTGGCTGTCTCGCACTCATCTACACACAAAAAGACAAACAGCTGACTAACTCCTCCCCCAATGCTCACGCATTCCATTAACCCACATCCAAACCCCCTCTTTTTGTTTAAAAAAAAAAATAAAATGAACTTTTGCTCGCTGATGTCCCTTAGCCGAGGTCATGTCTACCCCCACCCCCACTTTTTTTTTTTTTTACCACTTACGTTACTTGCTTCCTTGTTTTAAACTTTATAAAAAAATTTTCCATTATGCTTTCTTCTAACTTTCAGACTTTCACATCTTTTCATTGTTTTTAATTTAATGTTGTTTTGTTATCCATTAAGATTAAAATTATTTTCACAATTTCTTCATGTTTATTCATAAAGTGCAATGATAATAATATTATTATGATTATTAACCATATTTTGCATTAAGTTCGTCTTTGACCCTTCAAATGGTTTATCATCCATCGTGACTGTTGAATAGTTTACAAAACTGTTTTGTTTCTTAATTTCTGATGGTAATAATTCTTAATTTCAGCTGGTTAGAATTCTTTTCTAAAATTTTGTTGGTCATTGACATAGTTTAAAATACATGTTTTCACTTCACGTGTTTCAGCGCATCTGAGTCAATCTGATTTGGACTGCTAATGTCATTCCATCGGTTTCAAACGTTTGTTTAAAGTTTTAGAATAATTTCTACCCATTTTCTAAATGTTCTTTGTGTAAAAGTTCTTTTATTAAAAAAAAAAAATGGTTGACTCATTCAACACGTTCACACATGTTTATCACGTTTACCCCCACTCTTGTTACATCATGACCTACATTTTATAATCTCAACTGGGGGTGGATCTTTCATTTTTTATAATTTCATATGGGTGGGTTTTATCATTAATGATGTCTTTCTTGCTCTTATTATTGGCACGTTTAGAGATTGACATTTTTATGTTGACACGTTACTGGTAAAGACGTTATAATGTTATGTTAATTAACATGTTAATGTATGTTAAAAAAATGTTTAAATACTGGGTTTTTGACTCGCTTAATCACTGATTCACTTTTCGGTAATCATTTCATTCTTCCGAGTTTTTCTCCGAGATTTTCTCCAAGCTTTTCGCTACCACCAGCATCACCATCAACGTTTTGATCAGTAAGTATATTTTAAAATTTTTCTCAATTTTTACTATCATTCTACCTTCCAAAGTTTACTTTTCATATTTATTTTTCTCTCTCTCTCTCTCTTTTGGGTTGTTTTCTTTAGTGGCATCCTTTAACTCTACTCCATCTTCGTCATCCTCTGCTGCGTCTAACGCTATAGATACCAATCCGGGTTTCTACAGAGAGAGACCGCATCAACCTTCAACAACAGTACGCATTTTTCTTTTTTTTTTCATTTTTTCCTCTCTTTATTTTTCTTTTTTAATTCCATTTTATTTTATTTAGACCGTGTTAGAGTCACCAGTGACTCAGTGCACCAGTACGAAAGTCGAGGCAGGGGATTTCATTAGGGTTGGCCCAGTTAGTAATTTTGTTACGCATTTTTTTGTTTAATGGTTGTTTGTTTTGTTTTTTTTATTAATTTTCACTTTATATTTTTAGCGCCGCAAACCCTTGCATTATACGGCTGACGACGGGTCTGAGATACCGAGAGCACCTGGACCGCATTAAAAAATTGTTTAAGAATTTAGACCAAACTTGTCTCTATCTGGTTTAAATTTTGTTGAAGTTAGTCGCAAAATGGCATAGTTGCGGGCCGCAAAAATTTCAAATTTGGGCGCGGGTTACACCAGCAAAAAGACGGCATTCACCATCGCCCCCTCCTTCGTCACCTTCAGATCCCGAGCAGCTGTCGGGGGTTTTCAAGCACAATCGTTTTGACACCCCCACGTTTGAGGATCTTTTCACAGCTGTTCAAACACTACCAGGCTGATTTCTAAAATGCGGAGAGGGGGGTAGCGGTGACGAAGAGTTCGAGGACCCTGAGTATCGTGTAAAACACGAATGGCTCCTGCTGCAAGAGCGTGTTAAACCCATAAGTTTTTATTTACACTTTTTACCTAAATCCTCTAGACTTCCTTTTTTTTTAATAATTTCAAGCTCTGAGAGGTATTTTCTCTTTCATTCTCCTTTTCTTCCTTATCTCTACTTAGCTCCAAAGTGGGAAGTGTATACTTTTTGTGTATATGATCCGCATTAACTTATTGAATAGTAATGTTAATAAATTCGGGCCTTTCACCCGTGGTATAAAGGATCTGACAGATGACGTTATTAAAAAACGCAGTCATAATTTTAAAGTTCTTGATGAATGCTATGCTGCTGCACAAACGAAACTGGATTCTATTTTAACTGAATTAACACGTTTTGAAAAAATTCATTCCTACGTTGAAGTTAAAGTTTTTGAAAAAGAGATTGTGTACAGGCAATGTCTTAACTTTCGTCTTCTCACGTATGTTGGTCCTTCAAGGTTTTGCAATCGGCTTTTTTCTTCCTCCTGTTTTCAATTTGAAAAGACAGTTTCTAAACTCAAACGTACTGGCTTTCGGTTCCAAACGTTGTCAGAACTTTTTGAACCCGAAGATTTGAATGGCTATGCACTTGCAGTTGAAAAGGTTTTGACAAATTGTGATGTAGCAGATTTTCATTTCCTGTCAATCTTATCACTTATTTATGGCTGCAAAGAACGTTCAAGTGATCCTAGGCTCTTTTCATGTTTATGAACGTGATTTTTACACCGATAAGCAACTTGTGTTAGAAGAAGAAATTGATTATAATACTATTAAATTTTTTGCTTTAATGCGTATTCATTTCCCGCAGTTCTTTCGTCATAAACATAATTCCGTTTGTAATGTTTAATTTCCTATATACTATTCTTTTCATCTCTTACATTCTAGTTCACTGAATTGGCAAGTTACAAAGCTGTAACAAAATTCAACCTCGTTTTATTAAAAAAAAAATTCCACGGGGGAATATTTTATTTCTTTATCGAGGAAAAAGAAAACGAACACAACGTTTAGTTTCAAGTGCAATCAATTCAAGGAAATTATAGACAGATTGGAGGAAATCTATAAAATTGCGATCAACGAGGCACCCTTAATCCCTAGTACATCAATCTGTACTATTAGATCGATAGATTTTCAAGTTAACGATAACGCAATTATCACAATTAACTGCATTTACAATAAAGGGGTGATTCGTTTTTTTATTTACAAAAATCGGAGGTCGCATAACGAGAGGGCACTTTCATTATCGCGTGCAGAGGTCTACTTAATCCTTCATTTCTTTCCACCATTCTATCATCGTGTCTAAACTTTGCTTTTTTTTTTTTTTTTTTTTTTTTCTTCTTTCCTTTCTTAGGTTTTGTCAGTTTTTATTTTACTTTTTTCTTTCATCATCAGTATTATTTTTAATTTTCCTTTTCCACCTTTTAAAAATGTCTTCGTCCTCTTCTATCGATTCTAACTCTCAGCAATCGAGCCCTCTCAATCTCTGTATTTATGAAGACATTCTTTCTGGGTCTTCCTCTTCTTCTCCTTCTTCAACCCAACCTCTTAATCTCTGTGTGCGTGATGAACTACGTTCATCGCAAAATGCTTTATACCCTTTGACGCAGACAGAACCCTTAAATTTGTGTATGTCAAGGCAACCTCTCTCAACAGATCGCAACCATTCGCAGAGCTCGATGAGCTCAAATGATGATAAAGCACTTGCAACGACGTATTCTACCCCTATTCTACCTTCTTCTCCTATTCCTTCTTCATCAACAAATCCTAGTTCTCCTCAACCACCCCGCAAAATGAGGCGTATGGATAGGAGAATGCTTTCCCTTTCGTTTCAACGTGGAGGAGGTAAATCCTCACTCACGACTGTCCCTCCGCCAGCATCAACATCAACCTCTTTCAACCCTACTCAGAATCCACTTACTAATCCTACCCTGTCTTCTGCTACCCATTCAGCTACAGATGTAGCTGCTCCTATTGCTTCAACATCATCAGCTTCAACTCGTGGTTCTCTAAATGATCAACCGTTAACAGACTTCGATTCATACTTTACTTTACGAGAATTAGGCACATGTCATTCTCGCAAATATAATGTGGAATCAACCACATACGAGATGACATTTTCTCGTAGCTTAAATTTAGTGCCTCTTGCAAGCGTTCCTGATACGCTAAGGTCTATTTTTGACCGGTTATTCCAGCGCATTTTACAGGAACGTAGGTCTTTTTATGACCACGCTCGCACTGTAATCAAAGCACCTCTGAACAATGCTATCAATCTTAGGTTTGGCCTAATTGATTCATTTTCAGGTCAGAAGGTGCTTGATACTTTGCAAGCTGTCGAGCAGTCACGGAGCGGTCTGTTGACGGATGATCAATTAGAGATCCACGTGGTTTTACTCCAAAGACCTATTCCCGCTTCTGGGGGTAGTAGCATTGCTCGCAAGTCAGTAATACTTGCTGACCACCTGGCTCGATCAGGCTCGGTCGTCCGTATTCAAAACGCTGATGAGCTCTGTTTACCTCGTGCGTTAACGGTTGCAATGGCCTGTGCAGGGAAGGATGCAGTCACTGAGGAACACAAAACTAACCCCGTTCTCATTGAGGCTTGCGTTAAGGGGTATAAAGCATTATGTGAGGGACGTAATTCGTTTCAGAAAAAAGCTGCCCTTAAGTTATGCGAAGCAGCGGGTATAAACCCCTTGAACCCTGGAGGTGTTGAATGCCTGGATAAATTCCAGGCATTACTTCTCGGTGATACGTATGTCAATAAATTTGAAATCATAATACATACAGGTTCATCGATAAACGAGATATTTTACCCCCAGCATTTTGTAGAACCTAAACCTAAACACACACTGCTTTTAGTATTAACAAACAACCATTATGACGTCATTACAAGTCTGTTTGGGTTCTACAGAAAGAGAGGGATTTGCCAGCGCTGCGGGGTAGTTTTCCACGGTTCGAGGAATAAAAAACACCATATTTGCGGGGGACGCTGCTCGTACTGCGGATCACAACATCCCCGTTTGTTAAAGGACGAGTATGTTCACTGTCCGCTGTGCGAGCGTTATTTTAAGGGTTAACAATGCTACAGGTCTCATCTCAACCCCAAAGACAGCGTTAAGTCATGCTTTACGCATAAACGCTGTCTTACTTGTAAAAAAATATTTGAAACCCAAAAGAGGCATAATTGTGATGCAAAGCAATGCATTCGGTGTAATGGTAAGCATGAACCAGGCTTCTGTTACGTTTTAACAGGAAAAGAAAGATCTGCGAATCAAAATACACAGCGCTCTACTACTACTACTGCATCTACTTCTTCTGCTTCTACTTCTTCTACCTCTACTTCTGAAAACGAGTAGTTAAGATTAATTTTTTTCGATGTTGAAACGAAGACTGGAGCTTCAGGGGAATTAACACCAATCCTGGTTGCCATGAGCTACCAGGATGAGTCTGGCTCTTTTGTCCAGCGTGTTTTTAAGGGGGTAAATGCCATGGCCAATTTCCTCGAGTTTTTATTTTCCAATAAGTCAAGGCGCAATAGAAAACATTCGCATGTTTTTAATTTTGCGAATTCAACAGTATTCGCACACAACTTACGGCAGTTTGATGGTTTATATGTGTTACGATACTTGTATGAACAAAGTATTAAACCACATGTCATCTTCAAAGGCTCGAAAATTCTCTTCATTGAGGTGAAGGAGATGAAGATACGTTTTATCGATTCGTTATCGTTCATCACCCTCCCCTTAAGAGAATTTCCACGAGCCTTTGGATTGACAGAGCAAAAGAAAGGTTTTTTCCCATTTAAGCTTCTCAATGAGAACTGTTCCTATGTGGGTCCACTTCCTGAAAAGAAATATTTTAATCCCACAGAGATGAAAGAATCATTACATGAAGAATTTGTTCTCTGGTATTCTGAAGAAAAAAAACGCGTTGTCGGTACCGATTGGTGTCTTATGGATGAGCTTAGAGATTATTGTCTCAGTGATGTCGTTCTTCTAAGAGATGGGTGTCTGAAATTTGCAGAAATCATGAAGGACTTTACACGTCTTAACCCATTCCAGTATGACATCACTATAGCTGGATTCTGCAATCGGGTACTGAGAGAACGTTATCTGGATAAACACTCTATGGGAATTATTCCATGCTATGGTTACGCGAATAGATCGCGTCAGAGTTTGAAAGCTCTGAAATGGTTAGCTTGGGAACAATCAAAAGTTCCAAGTACGCGCATACGTTCTGCGTTAAACGGATGGGAAAGACGCGTTGGACCTTACTATTTAGATGGTGTTGATGAAAGTCGAAAAATCGTATTCGAATTTTCAGGCGGTTATTATCACTCATGTCCAAGGTGCACTGTATCAACTGCACGTAGCGTTAATCCCAACCTAACTAGCGCAGAAAATTTCTAGCATACATTAGAAAGACTTGCCTTTCTAAAACACGAGCTTCCCGACTACACATTTAGTGTTATATGGGAATGCCAGTATGAGAATGAACTGAAACCTAACAAAGAAATGGCTGTATTCTGCAAACATTTTAAAGTAGAACAGAGACCATTTATCATGCCTTCTATGGAGGACGCACCGAGAATTTTTCGGGCGGTATTACAGAATCCACAGAGAGAATGCATCTCTCCTATTTAGATTTCAAATCTTTATATCCCTTCATGAATAAGCATGCAGCCTATCCGAAAAAACAACCGGAAGTCATCACGGCCGATTTTAACCAGGCCCCTAATGCCTATTTCGGTTTGATTAAAGCAACCGTTTTGCCTCGAGATCTTTTTATTCCAGTTCTACCCTACAGATTTGCAGGGCGTCTTTTCTTCCTTCTATGTAGGACTTGTGCTGATACTCAGTCAGCTGAATTGTGTCAACACAACGAGGAAGAGAGGGCGTTAACAGGTACCTGGTGCACGCCTGAATATTACAGGGTGCTCGAGGATGGCTATACAGTTGTTGAAATTTTCGAAGTATGGCATTATAAAGAACGCTTTGTCTACGATAAGCTTACTGGGGAAAAGCACTTCTTTAGCGAGTATGTAAATGCATTTATAGGGGGGAAAATCGAAGCCTCTGGTTGGCCTGCGTTCGCAAATACGGCTAGCGAGCGCCAGGCATTCATCAACCATGTCCGTGAGCGAGAGGGGATCGTGTTGGATCCTGGAAAATTTCAAAAAAATCCAGGTCTGCGTAGCATCTGTAAACTAACATTAAATAACTGCTGGGGTTATTTAGGTTTTGATGAAAGTAAAAAAAAAACCAAAGTGTTTGTTGATAGCTATGCAGAGTTTTACAGGCTATTCAACATGCCCTCTATCGAAGTCACGGACTTGGACATTGTCTCTGAAGAAATTTTACTCATGACGTAAAGTCAACCCATCCTACCGTGCACATGAAAGGGAACGTAATTATAGCATCGTTCGTGACGTGCTTGGCAGGATGGAGTTGTATCTCGTCATGAGTATAATTAGAAAAAACTTAAAATATTCGGATACAGATAGTGTCATTTTTCTCGAGGAAATCGGCCGTGAATTATTACCCAGAGGGAGTAATTTGGGCGAGTTATCGGACAAAATTATTTCGAGATTTGGACCAAATGTATATATTAAAAAATTGATTGTAGCTGGGGCAAAGAATTATTGTTTGCATTACTCGAACGGTACAACCGAAATTAAAGTTAAGGGCGTGACGCTCACACATAGTGCAAACGAGATTCTAACACCAGCTGTAATCGAAGAGCTCGTTCGAGGCATGGGTTTGAGTAAGACCTCCTCCCTCCAAATCCCCGTTTCATTTAATCTTGTGCGTAATAAGAATAAGGCCACGATTTTTAATAAACCATTTTTAAAAACTTACCGGTGCACCAATGAGAAAAGGTTTGCAAGAGACCTTAGTATTAGTTACCCTTATGGTTATATTAATTTTTTATCACCCATAGCTTATTGTAAAAATTGTTGTAAATATTTTTATTTATTATTGTATATACTTATTCATTTGTAAATATTTACAACTATTCTAGTCCTCAATGTTCAATTCTATTTAATTTTACCATTCAAAATTTGTATTTTATCAAATTATTTACCTTTCTAGTCCTCAATGTTCTGTTCAATTTAATTTTTGCATTCAAATATTTGTATTTATCAAATTATTTAACTTCATAATATTATATTAATTTATTCCATCACCTAATATTTTGTATTTATTTTATTATCCATTTTTATTCATTTAACCTCTGTATTTAATTTTTGCATTCAAATATTTGTTTTTATCAAATTATTTAACTTCATAATATTATATTAATTTATTCCGTCACCTAATATTTTGTATTTAATTTCAAAATTCAAATAAAATTTATATATATACTTATTCACTTGTCATTTGCATTCTTTAGAATTTTTTAATAAATTTAAAATGTCAAAAATCAAAAAAAAATAATAATAATAATAAAAATTTATATTACTTATTATAAATTAAAAAACAGTATTAAACTAATTAAAAATTTTAAAAATAAATTCAATTCAAAAGTTACATTCATGTCATTTAATAAAAGTCTGAAGAATCGTGAGTAACAGAAGGAACTTTGCTCCGTGTGCGTTATTTATTTATTTATACTGTATTATGGAGATAAATACATCAGTAAAGTTCACACAATACTTTTGGGGTTTAATAGCCTGTCCCTCCGCAAGTGGCAAGACAACCATTCTGTCAAATTTGTTAAAGTATAGAGATGAAATGATGGACCCACCTCCCACGGAAATAATATACTGTTACGGAGCATTAATTCCACCTGTTGTGAAAAATTTAAATCTATCCAACATTACATTTCATGCAGGGATCCCCGATGAGAAAATGATTCACGAACGAATACCCGTACATGGATTGTTAATTTTAGATGATTTATTAAATGAAATAAAAAATGATGAAATTATCGAAAAAATTTATACAAGATACAGTCACCATCTCAATTTCTCCGTTTTATTATTAACTCAAAATCTATTCGCACTATCAAAAATCATACGTACTATAAGTTTAAATACCCAGTACATTTTTCTGTTAAAATCGCCTCGAGATGTCGGTCAGATACGTACTCTTGCTTCGCAAACAGGGTATGGTTCCTTACTTATAGAAGCATTTAAAAATGCAACGCAAGAACCTCATAGTTATTTATTATTAGATTTAACACAAAGCTGTCCTGACATAATTAGACTACGGAGTAAAATTTTCCCGCATGAAAAACCTATTACCGTGTATGCAAATAAAACGCATGTTTAAAATACATTGGCATTCATTTTTCATCAAGCATTCACCGGGAGTAAACAGCCATGATTCCGTTAATTCAAAAGCATCGTCATTTCCTCGGGGCATTAAAAAATGCTAGCCCTAAACAACGGAAAAAATTACTACAACATGCATCGTTAAATCAAGTAAAATCTCTTTGTGAGATTTGCCATAACATCGTACATCATAAAGTCACGTGGACACCGCAAGTAAAAAAGCATATGAGGAAGATAAAAGGCCTAGCACATAAAAAAATTTCATTAAGTTCTAAAAAAGCTTATCTGATTCAACACGGTGCTGGATTCTTATTGCCTTTATTATTAGGCAGCGTTGCAGGTCCGATATTAAATAAATTAATACGTTAAATATGCAGAAATACGTGTTATTACCGTCGCATGAATACCAAAGATTAATAAATCATTTATCAACAACTCTTACTACGACTAAACCTAATACTAACGCTGAACAACATGGCGATTGCAGTGAAACAAAAACGTCGGAGCGAGAAAAACGACTGGATAAAAAAATGAACGAAATTTTAAATTCTCATACTATGAATGAGCATCAAAAACTAGAAACTTATCTCGACACGTTACAGAAATATCTGTATGAAAAGAAACGCGAAGATGTTGATCAGAAGGAACAAAATCAAACGCAACAAAGAACTCACCCTGAACAATTATCGCCATTATCGTCTTCACCTGAATCGCCGATGTCAAATCGAATTCCACAGCAACTGTTTTACACGCCTGACATTCAGCGAACGCCATCGTAAATACAAAAACCAAGCCATGAATTTGTCGACGATGATGATGATAAACCATTATCCGTTCTACTGGCTCGAACTTCGCGACAAAAATGTCTATTAAAATTTTTACATAACTATCCTGAATTCATAACGTGGGATTCACGTGGTGCTGTAAAAATAGGCGGGAAGTTTCTACGGGGTTCACACATTTCAAACTTGATCGATGACGCAGCTTCACCATCAGCCAATCAGAAGGATCCTCCTATTGGACAAAGACATTTTATAAAAGCGCTTCAGGAGATGGATGTTCCCGGAGAATTAATTGTAAATCCGATGTATCATTCACAGGAGGGGAGGGGAAGGAGTTTTAACAACGCTATAATTAAATGAAGATGTAACAACGCACCAGGAATTCGTTGGATACCATACAAATAAATGTAATATTTAAAAAATATATATAAAATGTAAAATTCTGAATAAAAATTTGTATTTTAAATGAAAGAAATCTTGTGTCTATGTAATTATTTATTTATTTCATTACAAATTTTTTAATTATTTTATTTATTTATTTTGTTTACTTATTAAAAGAATAAAAAATAAAAATAAAAAAATATTTATATATAAAATTTAGTAATTTATTTGTAATTTAATTAACTCTTTGAAATTTTATTTAAAAAAATTTTATTTAATTAAAATAAAAATCTGTAAATAATACAGACAAATGAAATACTGTATATTTTAAAAAATTTATTCGTGAAATAAGGAATACAGAATAAATACATGTAATAAAGGAATACAAAAAATTAAGCATTGTCAGGGAATTTTTTTAAAGGACAACAACTTTGACTCCATTTAACATTTTAGCATAAATCCTTATTATTATTATTGTTAATTGCTAATTCATCGTAAATTAATTCACATTTTACGATGAAATCATTGAGAAATAGATCGTCTGAATAAGTACAGTTAATGATGTCGTGCATCGAATGTCCTCGGGCAGCAAATTTTAGGAAATGCAAACAATGAACACCACATGTAGCATCAGATGGATGTTGTACTAATTTCGTATTGTAGACCCAATTTTCAGCCTGCCTGTACATGAAATTATGGAATTGGGTATGTGGTTTTTGACCAAACGAATCAAAGTAATAAGCTTGCGAAGGTTTAGGGATAAAAAATGCAACCCAATGACTACCCAGTTGAATCGAGACATCCATATTAGCAACAACTAATGAAGAACAAAGCGGTTTGAGATAGTTCACAAAATCCGCCGGAAACACACCTCTGGCAATGGGTTTTGTACACGGGTCTCTTTCTAACGCACGCCAAATTTGGGCTGTATCCATAGAGCTTTAATTTGTATAATCAAAGGTCACAGAGCGGTCTTTACTGATTTCAAGTAAGTTCTGATATTGACAATAGGTAATGATGTTCACAGATTCCGTCAGAGGTTGTGAAAAATGTACTTCAACACTAAGCGTTCCATTACGTATCACATTGAAATGGTCTCCATAATAATTGCGATTTCCGCTTAATTCGTAGGCCAGATATGTAAAACCAGAACCGTATTCAGCCTGAGTCACATCAACGTCTCTGTCTTCCTTCCACAGACTGAGTGCCTTCAACGAATGAACAAACTCACGTATGTACGACCCTTCGGCGAATGCAGGTGTTAGAGGTTGAGATGGATTAACTTGGGAATCAATCGATAGTGAGAAATATGATAAATTGAAATGTTGAAAGTTAAACGGATTCACCTTGTAAGCTCCATTTTGTGCTTCACTCGTTACGAATGCGAATATTAATCGGGTAGGAAGTTGACCTGTGATTAAATTTTGGATGACGTGATTTCTCGTACCTGTTGCGATATTTGACGAACGCACTTCCACTCTGCTAATCGGGTAAAATGCATTGGTTGTTTGCAGTGTCTTCGCATGTGCTAACAGCGTAGATGTGTTGACTTTAACGCGTTCTACATTAAGCGTAGCTTTTCGAATTGCTATTCTATAATCATGGTTGGCTACGTCCGACATTAGAGCAAAGGCAGGTTTGCTTCTGTATAACCTTAGGCGAAAATCCAACGAATTTAGCAGCAAACGACTCTGACGAAATACATCTAGATGTATAGGACCTTCTAAGTAATAAACTCCATTACGCGCGAGACTTTTGCGTGATTTAAAACCCAAATTTGTATCGTTTATACTATCCATTTTCCCAGATGTGTCTTTATAAAATCCGGATGTCGTTAATTGAGTTGATTTTGCAACCCGACCATAATTCAGAAGCGTTTCTAAATAAGATCTATACGGATATAAGTTATTGCTATGAATAACGAGTGTATCCCCTAGATAACAATCGATTTGTGAGAATGAGTGAAGGATAAGATTCACTGGACCCGTTTTATCACCAGGTGGAATAGGTGCATCTCCTTTAGTGATTACGACTTCTAAATTGAGTGTAGTTTGATCTAGATCGATGTAAAAGTCAGTTAAACCGGGAACAAAGAATTCGATAGGTCCGTCTTGGTTTATGATGGCGGTCGGTTGGTAACCTACCACGTCCCGCCTCTCTTGCTGACCACTCGTTTGGGGAATCGAGAAAATATCCAAGTCACTGTTTACGCATTCTGAGCTATGCTCGTGTATCAGAGACGCCATGGTAATGCTTTTTTAGACGAAGACAGATGATAAAGGACGTAAGTGTAAAGTTCTCTTTGACTTCTTCCTATTTCTCTTCTTTCGCCTCCTTGACTTTTTTAACTTTGCTGAGCGAATTGTTTTCTGTCTTCTACTGTTTTTGCTCAGCAGGAATGCGTCCAGACTGTGAACTCTCGGTTTTTTGCCTGATGAATGAGCAGCAATTGAAGAATGTCGTCTTTTAACCCGACATCCGCCTCTACCTTTCTGAGTCCTGGAACCCATTTCCTGTAAAGCGCTGCCACCTGCTGCTCTCATGCGTGATGCTAACGAATGTTTGAGATTTTGACCCTGCATTACATCATTTAAGACCGAAGCACCACCTTTTAGAGCGTGCTTACCAAGAATTTTACCAGCTGTCTTTAGTAATGGCGTCGCAAGCCGGAAAAGATTTGTGAATACAGATCCTAACCCACTACCACGTTGAAACGCTGTCCCTTTGAATACAGGTATCCCTCGGCCTTTCTGATGTAAAATAGCCTCTTGGCTCGGATGATATGGAACATGCATTTTGAAGGAGAGAGAAAAAGACAGAAGCGTCTGAGCTCTACAACTGCTTCTGACGGAAATGTAATTTTACAACCGTTTTGCCAGCTAAAAACGCTAACAGATCCCCGTGATCTGAATGCACTGCGATTTCAATCGTGTCAAAGACTTTTTTGCTTAATGGATAATAATCAGGTGTAGGGAAAGTTTGATAAACCATTTCGCGTCTAGCATGTGAAACGGGGATAATCCGTAGGAGCGGTGCAAAAGTATCACCGACGAGTTGAGGCTGAATTATATCGCTATATAGATAATAGCTATGGATACCTCTTGTGAGATCTATAGGAATCAAACCCTCACCTTACTTTAGTGCGACGTTGAACTGGTCGGCATTTAAACCTAACGTGTGACACAAACCCTCACTAAAACTGATGTAATGTTTCTCTTTACATCGAAAGTGAAAACATTTGTTATACGTGAGAGTAACGTTGTAAAAGGGCTTTTCTTCTAATGGTATCGAGTTCACTAGCGCGTTCACAATGTCACTACGTTTATCGTAATACCCCTCGGGAATTTTTAATTCACTAATACGAGGCCAATCTTCCGGATCGTATACAGCAATATTCATGAAGCCATCATAAACAGCATTTAACGGAATTTCCGTAGGTGTTTTAAATTTCTTATTCAGGAACTGTACAGGGACAGACCCGAGATTCGATGCAACTGGGAATTCAATGTAACGACCTGTGTAACCGAAAAAAACTAAAAAACCATTATCCAAGGTGATCTCAACTCCATACAATCCTAATTGAACTTGTAAAAAACCAAGGAGTGCCTCTGTATTTTGGATTTGGATGGTCTTTATATCAACAACGTGTTGGAACCTAGGTGCGATCTCTGGGAACTTTATCACAGCAGAAAGTTCTGAAAACCATTCGAACGGCTTGGAAAAATCAGGAACGAGCAATACACGCCCTTCGAGGAACTGGTCTTGTTTTAAATTAAAGAACTGACAGAACGCTCTTCTGGTGAAACGAATTTGCGTATTAGGAGGTAAACTCAAGATGACATAGTTGCTGACATCTCGGTCGTGGAAAAATACAATATCCTTCAAATAGGCTTGTAACGCTGAATCCACTCAGTGTGCAAACTCTTTAAGAGTGGTTGAATCGACGTGTTTAGCAATCTTAAGCGTGATTTACTTCTCAATCATAGAATTCTGAATACCAATGGTAAAACTGTTATTTACAGCTGTAATATTTTTGAAAAGTGCTGGGAAATGAACTTTAGTCAAACCGACTTCCCACTGACCTTTGAATTGTAATGTGCGTGGTAACCGAGTGAAAAAGTGAGCTGTTGTATTAGCATGTTTTCCAACGCCCGATTGCGTGTTGGACGGAAGTGTAACGTAGAAATCGGACTCTTCGTACATGATGACAAAATCAACTGTTCGACTGATGAGTGCAACAGCTTGTCATAGGTTTAAAAGATCATTTTCGCGTACCCAACTATTCATAGTGTCGGGATAATTGCGCCATTTAACGAGTGCCTCACGCATACCCCCTCTCCTTCTCCATCTTAATATCTTTTCGATGACAAAAACTTCAGGGTTTTTCACTCGTTGTAGTTCTTGCTCGTAAAACACACCTGCAATCTCATCGCCGTTATAATCTTTAATTTTATACACTACAGGTTTTCGCAAAATAATTTTTGATACAGAAAACACTTCCTCTGTCCAATTCGGTAAATAACCTTTCTCAAATATATTTTCACAAATAAATAAATAAATTACGAGCGTTCACATCAACTGGTGCAATACCTAAAGATCTGTGAACACGATTGTTATAGCTTTCAACAAGAGCAGGCAAGACGTCGATGTAACGTTGTTTGTTGGAATAAGTGAAAAACCTAAACATTCGCCCCTTTAAGGTACGGTTAAAACGTTCAACCGTAGCTGCTTTTAAATCCGACTCTGTCGCAAAGAATATAATATTGAGTCGTCTAAAATAATCTTGAACGTGTTTATTTAGAAATTCTTTACCTTTATCACTATTAATTTTTAGAGGAACCTGCCCTTCTGTAAAGATTTTTTGAAAAGCTTTCTGAAGCTCGGGACCCGTCTTGGATTTTAAAGGCACGACCCATGCAAAACGCGAGAACACATCGATGCATGTGAGAATAAATTTATACCCGTCATTCTGCTTTGACAAACTGCTTAGGTCAACTAAATCTACTTGAAATTGATCATACGGTGCAAAAACACGCATGCGATTACGAGGGTAGCGATGTCTAATAGGTTTATATAACGTATAAGGTGGAACACCACTTAACCAATCACGGGTTTCTTTTTCTGACTGGTTTGGTTGTATAGCTAAACCACGAACACCACCAAACCCTGCAGGGTTTTCAGGTTGAAAATAGACTTGTTCCATGTCTGGTAAGTAAATAAAAAGCAATGGATGCATACATGTGTATTTAAAAGGAATTTGGAAAAAAGAGAATGAACAATTTTGGAATTAATAATAAAAATTTTTGAATTAATTTGGAATTAATAATAAAAATTTTTGAACTAATTTGGAAATGATGAACATTTTAAATGAAAAAAAATTAGCTTAAAATTAACTTCATTTTGAAAAAACTGGACTTTTGAATAAAAATTTTTGAATAATTTTTGAATTGACAAAAAATTATTTTATAAAAAAATGGCTAAAAATTATTTTTTAAAAATTGTTGATAATTAACGGGAAAAAAGGGGTAGGGAAGTCACAAATATGGTAAGTAACATCCTGGCACACTGGAAGAAAAACACCTTGAAGTTTACACCTGTAACCTATTGGTCACTGACAATAAGAACCCTTTGGTCACCTGAACGGTAAGTACTCGTCAGCACCTTGAATCAATAATGTTAATTAGGAAGAGTATTTAACGAAAAAAATAAAAAAAGTCCGGTGATTCTAAACACAATAGAAAATTAGTAATTCAGTAAAAAAGGAATGTGACGGCCTAGATTTTTCCACCACCACCCCCACCGACACCCAAATTTCGATGGATAACTCTTTTTGGGGGCCTAATGCAACAAGAACCCATCCATCATTAACCACACCCACAATCCATCAAAAACCTGTCAACCCCTTTGGATACCAAAACAACCCCTTTGGCCACTCTGAATGAAATTCCAATCAACCCTTTGGGATCCATCAATAACCACCCCCACAATCCATCAAAAACCTGTCAACCCCTTTGGATACCAACCAACCCCTTTGGCCACTCGGAATGAAATTCCAATCAACCCTTTGGGTACTTGGTATGCAACACCTGTCAATCAATCAATCAAAACTCATTAATATGCAATAAAAATCAATCAAAACTCATTAATATGCAATAAAAATCAATCAAAACTCATTAAAATTCAATAAAATCAACCCAAAATTCGATAAAATCAATCAAAACTCATTAAAACGTCGAAAAAAAATCAAAATCGATGGAAATTTAACCCTTTAGCACCTTTTTAAATTAACAAGAAAATTCAAACTGAGCCCCAAGAAAACAAAATAATTAATTAGACAAAAATGCACAAGAAAACAAAATTAAAAGACCGAAACACAAAAGCACAAAAAAAATTATATTTTCGACAAAAGTGTGTCCCAGCCCTGCAAGATTAACTGCTCTGAAAAAAGGCCGGGGGTCACTTTTGTCAAAAATCTAATTTCTGTAATGACGAAAACCCCTCGTTTTTTCTTTTTATTATTATTAAACTTTCCTTTAGTAATAAGTAGATTTTATATGAACTTTTCCTTATGAACCGCTGAAACCGTAATATCAGGTATATCAAACTCCTGACCGCTAAAGCAAAGTTACAGGGAAGTAACCATTACTATTATTATTTAGGTTAAATAAATACAGAAATAAGAGTTATATCCCAGGAACAAAGAAAAAAGTAAATTTTGTTACATGGTGTTATTCTTAGATCACTCTGATACTTTTATGCACAATGTAAGTGAAGATATTGAGAGTGAGCACAATTTGCCTGATAAAATGTTGCAGAGCAAAACACCATAAGTAGCTTACCTTCTACTTCTGTCATCCCATCACATGAATACATAAATGTAGTACTGGAAAGCAAAATCAAAGAGCTGACTTTACAACTCAAAATAGGAAAAAGAAAAATCAAATCACTCAAACAGCAAAACAGATGTCTAAAGTTACTTGTTCCTCGATGCGACCAAAGACGATAAGAAAGGTGCGACTATCGCGATGATCGTTCAACGATTAAACGTTGAACGATACTCGTTGGTTACCATTTTGCTCGGAGCGTCTGCGATTTTTTGTTTTTTCACTAGTCGCGTGTTTTCATTCGCAGTCACATCGCTCGCAGAATGAGTGTAAAGTTGAGTAGAAGTAAAAGATTATTAATTAAATGCCTTTTGATTAAGGAGATGGAAGACGACGTATGAAATGAACAGAGCCAAGAAAATACCATATGTGTGAGCTCATATGTATATCGAAAAAAATCATTGATTCATTTATCTGAATTAAGAATAAAATGTCATGAACGTTTAAAAATCGAATTTTTTATACTACTTTGTGCACGGATTACACAATGTTGCATAATAGTTATTGAATATAGTAAAATTCGGTTCACTTTATGGTGCACTTTCGTCAAAAAATTTT
This sequence comes from Rhysida immarginata, assembly GCA_023313115.1. Classification (NCBI taxonomy): domain Eukaryota; kingdom Metazoa; phylum Arthropoda; class Chilopoda; order Scolopendromorpha; family Scolopendridae; genus Rhysida; species Rhysida immarginata. The sequence continues at coordinate 111,204 of JAHWFO010060443.1, forward strand.
ACATTAAAAAACTAATTGAACGGCCCGCCCGTTGTAGTAACCAGGCAAGTGCACTTACCTGGATTTTACCGTTTCCTATGGAAATATGAGGCGTTGAGCGCAATAGTGGCCCAACCAACAATAATGTTGAAAAAGAGTAACATGTGGAAATAACTTGCTGATAGATTGCTTTTTACAGTGCCATTGTGGCCCATCCATAGTTTGGTGTGCGTACCAACAGAGGTCGCTAAATTCCATTTTGCATACATAATAGGGAAGAATTCTGTGGATTTTCTCAGAACATTTTTTTCGGCTTGGGCCACTTTTGCGCTCAAGCCTCATATTATCCTTTATCACTTACTTTGTTTATGCAGCAGCTAATTTATTCTTAGAAGGTCAAGCTTGTCTATGTCTGTTTTATGAACGTTTTCCTAAGAATTAAAATTGTTTCAGTGCATAACTTATACTTGAAATTTCTAGACGCATTTAACAAATCTTTTATTCTGTTACTTCCCTGGTTAATGCACCGGGCAACTCAATTATTAAAAGAAAATACAGGTATTTAAATAACAAAAGAACAATTTGGTTTTCCAACTTTATTGGCAATCTCAACCCATATATTGTCCTTGATCCTCTGATCCTTGTAGGACGCAGGTGATAGTGATTTGCACTTCTTCGAGAAGATTTTCATCATCGGCGTCAGAAAACGAAGGAGCCATGTTGCACATACTCTTCTCATAACAAAAAACGTTAATGACTAACGATTATATTCACCCTTCTCCTGAGCGTACGATCATCGTTGACGACTCTAGTGACAGTCGCTCGGAGCAAATACAAAGAAATAGTGCTCAACGATCATCGTTGAACAATCATCGCGATAGTCGCACCGAGGAACACTTACCTTAAGGGAATCTCAAAAGAAATCAGAAGTTGACAAGAAAAATTGAAAGAACTGTCTATTGAAGAAATTCTTCGGGCTGCAGGAAAATATCTCAAAATAATCCAACTGAGTTTTTTTGAGGCACAATTAAATCTTGCAAATAGAAAACAGAATGGGAGAAGATGGGATAACCAAGACAGACTTCTCGCTTTAACGTTACCTCATCTTAGTCCCAAAACGTACAGATAACTTCAGGATAATTCTCTAGTATTCTAATTGCCTTTAGAGAATTATCCTTTTTGCTTTGATGAAGGATAGTCTCTATCCGAAAAGTCAGCTTTTTTATTTGATTTTATATTTCTAGTTTTATTTTGATTTTATTTATTATTTATTAATTATTTTGTTAATTATTATTTTATTTTTCATTCTTATTTATAACTATTATTTATTGTATTCCAGGGTTTTTGTGTCTCGTCCTTTTCTCTTATAATTATCCAAAACATACAGACTGTTAGAAACCATTTTTGCTTTACCCAGTACACGTACATTCCAAAGAGGGCTACAAACTATTAAATGTGTCTCCAGGATTAGAAAATGATGTAATGTATATTTTCAAAGAAAAAAGTCAAAACATTAAATCAGGATGACACGCTGTGTACCTTGATAATAGACGAGATGTCAAGATAAGTCTGCGGTACAGGCAACTGAACGATCGCTTGGTGGCGCATTTAAATTACACCTGCTGAGCAGCCGAGGAACTAGAATCGGGACCACGCTTGATTTTAAATTATACTAGTCCTTTAAGCTCGTCACATGTTGCTGCATAACATTTTAAAAATAACTATGAAAAAACCACTGGCTAAAGCACTGTATAATTTATTATAAAATTAAGTGCAATTGCAACAACAGTTTACCAAGCAGTGAATAACTGACATGAATGAGTATTGGTCAGAGAAGATGTTTTCGACAGATCAACGGGAGCTTCGTCCACAGCAGGAAATTGTAGAATTACTGAAAGCCAATTTGATATATTGTTTAACTTCTTGGGTTTGTTCTTTTTACCTACAACTGTAATTAATTATCCCGGGCAATGCCGGGTGCCTCTGTTTTAATATAAGATTAAGACACTATCTGCTCGACATACAATCTTAAACACTTCTTAGAGGCTCATTCCGTAGATAATTAAAATAAAATCTTGTAAATATTCCAAGAAGGTGCTTTAGTTGTGAAGCAGAAATACATTTATTAGGAGCTTTAGAAAAAAGCTACTTAAAAGAATGCACGCTTCGTCTGTACGTTTATGCGGCCGTCCGCCGTTTGCGATATAACTTGAAAACGGATTAACTTTTACAAATTCTCCTTCCAGAAATATAACCATCACGGTCTTAGCTCGACTGTATCAACTTTTCAGGCTTTTTCGTGGACCCCTTCAAGTCAAATTAACGTCCAAAACACAGTTACCGTAAAGAGTACCAAAGTAATGGCATGTCATATAACAATCGATTCGTCAAATATGAACCCACTATTATCTTCTGTTCATGTTTTAAGCATTGATGACATAGCATGCGCAGATGATAATCGCTTTGTCGAGGCTCAATAACTCAATTATTGAATGCCCTAACATAATACTCACTGACGTATATTAAAGATAGACCCGAAACCTGCCGCCATATTTGAAGCCAATTGGGAAGTTCCGCCTCCCAGAACCGTCATTACCCAAAGTGAGTGAAGATGATGCAAACCACATAGGTAAACATGTCTAGCTGATTAATAACACTGTTCTAAAAAAAAATATAAAAACTTTTTCCGGGGGTAAGATTAGTGATTCCCTAAATTTAAATCTGTAATTACTTTTTCCCTGTCAGGCACAGTTTCTAAGTGACACATAGTTCAAGAACATTCTAAGAACATTATTTCTTGATGGAACCTTTCACCATGTCCGTCGGAAACATCACTACAGCTCTGAGGAAACCAGTGTAGATGAAAATCTAGAAAATGCACTTTTAAAGATAAGCAAAGAAGGAATAAATAGCAAGTTGATAATTAATTTATTTAACACCTACGCGTTTCGTGGAATTTAACACATCTTTAGAGTAGGATACAACTACGTTCAGTCAATCAATCGACAATCGAACAGTGCAGGGAAAACGAAACGAGCGGTCCGAAAGCAACGCTTTCACTGCCATACTCATCCAGGAAGTAACCAGGGGAAGTACACTGAACTAGGCAAGAAGCGAGATGAAACCTAGTTAAGTCATCCAGTGGATAAGATTGGGTCTTTCCTATAAGAACGAATAAGTTGATTGTTGATTGACGAAAGGCACGAGGAGCTATGAGATCCAGTAGTCGGGAAAGATGGCCTTTTGGATGTCGTCGAAATTGATGTCCAGGACGTGTCGAGGCCTGCGATGCCTGAGGAAACTTCTAAACGTGAGTGGATGCTCCAGAATATCTGCAACCAGAGGATTGGGATGGTCCTTAATCTTCGGAAGCAACTTCTTCGGTGACTCCTGTACATAGCTACCAATGGGAGGTATCTCAAAATCGTCGGCACTAGAACTATTTGTTGCAACTCTCCTGGCAAGTTGGGCAATGGTCCTCAAGGTAACGTTTTGGAAGGTTTGAAGGTCCTTCCATCTGGACTTACATATTGCAGCCCAGGCAGGCATACCATAAAGCATGATGGTTCGTATTAACGTCCTGTACAGCAATAGTTTGCAGTCCAATCCAATCGCGCTGTTTCATCCCAGAAGAGCTACCAGAGTGAATTTTGCCTTCTTTGCCTTGTTGATGGCGTAGGAAACATGGTCGCCCCAATTTAGCTTGGCATTTATTACCACTCCGAGGTATTTGTAATGTTTTACCCATTCGAGCTCTTCACCAGAAAGGAAAAGAGGACTCGGGGGTTTCCGAAGTTTCTTTGTAATGAACATCGCCTTGCATTTGTCAATATTTAGATTGAGTCTCCACTTAGCAAACCATTTCTCGCACTGATGTAAGGCATTCTGCAATCGAGATATGACATGAGCGGAAACGTGGTCAGTGGTCATGATGGAAGCGTCGTCAGCGAACAGATACAGCTTGCATTTTGTAAATGTTGGGAAGTCATGGATGAAAAAGTTTAAGAGCGCAGGGCCTAGGACAGAACCCTGGGGAACATCAGCTTTGACGTCACACGGGTTAGCCTTGGAGCAGCCAACCTTGACACGAAATATCCTGTTCGACAGAAAGGATCTAATCAAGGCAATAAGTTCGTCCGGAAAACCACAAGTAATCATTTTGTATATCAGGCCTTCATGCCAAACCTGATCAAAAGCTTTATGGACATCCAAAAAGACAAGACCACCATACTTAGAACAGTTAAGAGGAGTGTTTAGATCTGCAACAAGCCTCCAGATCTGAAGTTGGCAGGAGTGACCTGGGCGAAAGCCAAATTGCTCATCACGAACGAGATTATTTGCTACACAGAATTCGTTGAACCTCTTCAGAATGATGCGTTCAAAGACTTTTGATAGCAGAGGTAGCAAGCTTATGTGTCTGTAACTGACAGCATGAACAGAGTTTAGACCAGGCTTTTGTACTGTAACTATGACGGACTCTTCGATATAATATTAGAAGGCAAGTTCTTGAGAGCACTGTTAGTGGTGGAGTCAAAACCTGCTGCTTTCTTGGTTTTAAGTCGCTTGATGACGTCGGAGATTTCTTGGGCACTAATGACTTCCTGAGAGTACACGATGAATGTACTGGTAAGCGATACACCCGTCGTTAACTATCTGAGTGATTTGGAGGCTGTCCAAGTTTGTCTCACCAGGCGTGATAAATTGACTTTTCAGGGAATCCACGATCAATTGAGCCTTATCCCCGTCACTGGTGACAAAGTTGCTATTGCCTGCAAGCAGTGGCGGCAATTGGATTGGTCTGTTACCCTTTAAGGCCCTCACAGTCCCCAGAGCGAGTTGTCATGTACAGTCAAGGACTTCAATTTTTCGTTCCACCTTTGATTTCTTAGTGCTTTAACCTCCTCCTGGACCTTGCGAGAAAGCCGCTTGTACTTGGTCTGGAAGAAGGGAAGTCGCTTACGCTGCCATAATCTTCTGTAAGAATTCCTTTGGAGAATAAGACGCCTGATATAATGAGGCAGGTCGAGGTGTTCAGGACGCTTACGATCGATAGTAGAGGTACTGGAAGTAGTGGCATCGTTGACAACACAGGTGATAGCATTAATAATACTATTGATATCCTCCTTATCAATAACCTCCTTGTAAGGAATGCTATTTTCTCTAAGAATATCCCTAAAGAGCTTCCAGTCCTGTTTAGAGCGGAGCACAATCTTCTTATCGATGGTTAAGCCCTCAAAAATAAGCATCACTGGACGGTAGTCAGAGGATAAGTCGTCAACTGTGAATATATTATAGGGCTTGAGGAAACCTTTAAAAACTGCAATATCCAGCACGTCGCAAACAGGAGAGTGATCGCAGTAGTACGTGTCACCAAGAGGACCAGCAACGAAGGTGTCAATCTCGTTTACGGTGTATCCATATAAAATATTGCCGTTTTGATTGGTGCATTTGGAGTTCCACGCGTGGTGCTTGGCATTCAAGTCGCCCGCAATAACAACTGTAAAGGGTCCAGACAGCAGCTCGTCAAGTTCGCACGGATCAAGCTTGTGCTTAGATGGGTTATATAAACAGAGAAACTTGATTTCACCTGCGTCCACGTCGTTTATAATCACGGAGACTGCTTCCATTCCCACAAGTCTGGAGTGACAGAATCACGATGATCAATGCCGTCCGTTACAATTATCGCTGCTCCCCCAAAAGCGTCGTTGGAATTATTACCCAGTGGCCGATCCTTCCGATAAACACGATATCCAGGTAAGGTGAAGACTTGAGTAGATCTCAGGTGCGTCTCGCAAACGAAGGCGACATCGACAATCCAATTTGTAAGGAAATAGTAAAACTCGACGATGCGCTTGCGAGCGATTCCCCACGCCTTCTAAATATTGCAACGGAGTTTCCCTTGATTAACGATCTTGTATGGGTGTCTGTCCATGGTCACTTGTTAGATTCGTGAGAGGCAGTCTGTGGTACTGTTTTCCACTTCCTTGTAGTGATTTAGCAAATTTCCTAGAAACCTGTAAATATCACGCAATTGATTGTGGTCGACCGTAAGTGTGTCACGAGTATCAGCAGAACTGGATGCGACCGAAGCACAGGATTTTCCCTCTACCACATTTGTGCTTTTGTTCCTTTTGACTTGTGGATATTTGGGACACTTGGTGTAGCTAGATGTGTGCTGACCAGAACAACATATACATTTTGGGGGGTCTTTGCCTTTTGTGTTAGTACAATCCCTCGACTGATGGTCGCCAGCGCACTTATTACATCGAGGCGACTCGGTGCAACCTTGGGATACATGGCCAAAACGTAAACAGTTATAGCACTGTAAGGGCCTTTTGTTGCCTCTAAATAACTCAATAAATAACGGCTAGAGGAGCGATACGCTTCAAGCTCAAAAAACACTTACTGTGTTCATTATTTTCTAGTAAGACCAAAACCACTGGCATCTCTATTGCACCATTTGCTTTTATCAGCCTGATAGCTTTTTCAGTAAAATACTTTGCCTTCCTGAGGTCTTCGCAAAAGTCATCCAGATCATATCTTGTATCAACATTTCGGACAACGTATTTAAGCGTTTTCTCCGATTTAAGTTGATGATGCTGGATTTTAAGCACGTCGTTGCTTTTCACTCCAGACACAAGAGTTTAATGACTCTCTTCGTCGTGACACCTAATCTTTATGGTGTCCTTTCGACCTGTATGGGCGGTAATTTTATCAAGAGGCACGTGCTTTTTGATCTCCTCCAAAATTTCCTTTATTGGCTTCCCATGGTGAGGAACAATGATTGATGGGATGTATACTACTCCCTTTTCACTGCTTCCTCTTTGTGCTTGTTCTTGATAAGGAGCTACTGTCGCTGACCGCGCCCAGACCTGCAGGAGCTTCTGTACAATCGTATGAAGGAATATCCACTAACATGGGCGAAACGGACGTAATTGGAGAGCACATAAATTCTTTGATAGCATTGCTAAGGTTGGCAATGCCGTTGGTAGTTTCCAAATTTATACGCTTTACATCCTATCTAAAACTAAATGTTTGTTTTACACTACTAATATCCTAAGACAGCGCTTCCACCCTTGATTCTAACTCTAGATATTTACTGTTCAGTTCAGTACGTAATGCCACAAGTTGTCCGTTAATAATAATGCCAGAAATCTCGGATCCTTACACGCATCTTTGTAGGCCAGTTCACAAGGTAACACTTTACCATCAGCATACTTAACAGTACATGAAGGAGATTTTGACGAAGCGCCTGATGTCATCATGAAGCAGGTGTGGCGCTGGGTTTTGCCATCCTTAGAAGGACGCACATATTCAGAACGACTCAGTTTAAAAGACTTAAAACAGTCCTACCTTGTTAGTCCTCTTGGAGATTCCACCGATGCACTGAAAGTCGTGCAGACTGCAATAGGTACGTCGTCGCCCGAAGAATGGTAGAATCGTCGTGCAGTAGCAGCAGGGTGTCCAGATGATGATTACCTACAACTGCAATTATCCCGAGCAACGCCGGGTGCCTCTGCTGGTTTAATAGATTGAAACACTATCTGCTCGACATACCATCTTAAAAACTTCTTAGAGCCTCATTCCGTAGATAATTAAAATAAAATCTTGTAAATATTCCAAGAAGGTGCTTTAGTTGTGAAGCAGAAATACATTTATTAGGAGCTTTAGAAAAAAAGCTACTTAAAAGAATGCACGCTTCGTCTGTACGTTTATGCGGCCGTCCGCCATTGGCGATATAACTTGAAAACGGATTAACTTTTACAAATTCTCCTTTCAGAAATATGACCATCACGGTCTTAGCTCGACTGTATCAACTTTTCAGGGTTTTTCGTGAACCCCTTCAAGTCGAATTCACGTCCTAAAGCAGTTACCGTAAAGAATACCAAAGTAATGGCATGTCATATAACAATCGATTCGTCAAGTATGAACCTTCTATTATTTTCTGTTCATGTTTTAAGCATTGATGACATAGCATGCGTACATGATAATCGCTTTGTCGCGGCTCAATAACTCAATTATTGAATGACCTAACTTAATACTCACTGACGTGTATTAAAGATAGATCCGAAACCTGCCGCCATATTTGAAGCCAATTGGGAAGTTCCGCCTCCAAGAACCGTCATTACCCAAAGTGAATGAAGATGATGCAAAACACATAGGTAAACATGTGTAGCAGATTAATAATACTGTTCTACAAAAAAATAAAAAATTTATTTTTCTGGGGGTAAGTATAGTGATTCCCTAAATTCAAATCTGTAATTACTTTTTCTCTATCAGGCACAGTTTCTGAGTGATACATAGTTCAAGAACATCCTAAGAACATTATGTCTTGATGGAACCTTTCAACATGTCCGTCGGAAACATCACTACAGCTCTGAGAAAAACAGTGTAGGTGAGAATCTAGAAAATACACTTTTAAAGATAAACAAAGAAAGAATAAATAGCAAGTTGGTAATTGATTTATTTAACACCTACGCGTTTCGTGGAAACCACATCTTCAGGGTAGGACACAAATACGTTCAGTCAAGAACGGAGACATGTATTTATGGCCATACCCCTCCAATCGGAACACTTTCTCATTGGAGGGGTTTACATTAGCAGGAAATCCAATCATCATACAATAATTAAGTACAAAGTAATCCAATGACATGGCAAGATTATTTGAACAATACAACAATAAAAACTGACAACTTATAAAGATAACATAAAAGAAAATAAATATAAAAATTATTAAAAACATAATAAACATTGAGGGTACAAATAAATTAATTATAACAAACTAGCTGTTTTACCCGGCTTTGCTCGGGCTCTTTTTGATGAAATGTTGAAATTTCTGTGAGTTAATATCCAGAAAAAAACACGTGAAGAAAGATTAGAATTTTTTTAGAAATAATTCATGTTATATATTTTGCTAAAGGGCCGTATTTGGAGACGCCATCCATTAGGAATTTTCCTAAGAAATCTTTTTGAATTTTGAACATGAATTTTTACTATTTAAATTGAAAGCTTTTTTCGTTGCTCGGGGTCAAATTCGAAAAAAATTTGATTCATCTGAATGTGAATGTGCAGTTAAATGAACACATGAACAAAGTTTAGATTTAATAAACCATAAAGAAATGACATAACCAAGTACCAAAAGGCTAAACTAAACAATTCAACCATACTTTTCAACTGGCCTATGTTATCATTGAAAGTTTCTAATAGAGCATAATGATACCATTAAACCACGTACCTTGGAACCAATATGAATTATCATTTACTTTGCGTTGTATTCATAATTACACATCATTGAAAGATGTTAAACATAAGTATAGCATAGTTTAATAGCATTGAAAGTTCCACTAAACCAGGTGCCTTTGAAACAATTTCGACTATCATTATTTTATGCTATATTTATTCATGACACGTCATTCCAAATTGTAGATATATTACATGCAATATTTAGCTTTGAAAGATCCAATGAACCATAACAGTTTCAATAAACCAGGTGCCTTTGATCCTATTTCATCTATCAATTATTTGAAGTTATATTCATTCATGACATCTCATTCCATGTTGTTTATTATATAATATACAATATCTTAACATTGGAAGTTCTAAATGAATTTTAATGGTTCCACTAAACCAGGTGCCTTTAAACCAATTTTGACTATCATTAATTTAACGTTGTATCATTCATGGCTTATCATTCCAGGTTGTTAGATATATAACATACCAAATCAAAGCATTGAAATTTCCAATGAAAAATTATGGTTGCACTAAACCAGGTACCATTGGTATTATTTCGACTATCAATAATTCGACGTTATAATCATTCATGACACATCATTCCAAGTTGTTTGATATATTTCATGCCATATCTTAACATTGATAGTTCCAATGAACGATAATGGTTCCAGTAAACCAGGTGCCTTTAAAACAATTACGACTACTATTAATTTCACGTTATATTCATTCTTGAGACGTCACTCCAAGTTTTGATATATAACATGCCATATCTTAGCACTGATAGTTCCAATAAACCATAATGGTTCATCTAAACCAGGTGCCTTTAAAGTAATTTCGAATATCATTAATTTTACATATATAAATTCATGACACATCAATCCAAGTTGTTAGATATATAACATGCCATATCTTAGCATTGATAATTCCAATGAACCATAATGGTTCCACTAAACCAGGTGCCTTTATTACAATTTCAGCTATCATTAATGTTACGTTATATAGATTCATGAGACGTCACTCCAAATTGTTTGATATATAACATGCTATAACTCAGAATTCAAATTTCCAATGAACCATACTGGTTACATTAAACCAGGTGCCTTTAAAACAATTTCGAGTATCATTAATTTTACATTATATACATTCATGAGACATCAATCCAATTTGTTTGATATATATCATGCCAAATCTAATCATATCTCAGCATTGCAAGTACCAAAGAACCATAGTGGACCCACTAAACCAGGTGTATTAAATACCAGGGATAAAGGCCTGCTTCCTGTATCTTTGAAAAAAGTGTTGATCTGCCCAGTTTTTAAACAGCCGATAGTAGTGACTTCAAGTATTATAGACCAACCTCCATCCTCCCTTCATTATATAAGATCATTGAAACCACCATATTTAAACCTATGAATGAATACCTGTGGTCAAAGTTACCGGATTTCCAATATGGAGGAAGGCCTGGGACTTCCTCGCAAGGCCTCAACTTATGTGTTGTGATAGAAGCGGTTGAGGCGATGGGCCAGCATAAAACTTCTATTGTAGTCAAGGTGGATATTGCTATTGTAATTGTTTTAAAAGCACCTGGTTTAGTGGAACTGTTATGGTTCATTGGATCTTTCAAAGCTAAGATATTGCATGTAATATATCAAGCAATTTGGAATGACGTGTCATGAATGAATATAACATAAAAATTAATGATAGTGGAAATTGTTTTAAAGGCACCTGGTTTAGTGGAACCATTATGATTCATGGGAACTTTAAATGCTATTAAAAATTGCTACACTTATATTTAACAACTTTCAAAGACGTGTAATTATGAATACAACGTAGAGTTATTGATAAATTAAATTGGTTCCAAAGTACCTGGTTTAATGGTTTCATTATGGTCTATTAGAAACTTTCAGTGTTAACATAGGCCAGTTGAAAAATATGGTCGAATTGTTTAGTTTAGCCTTTCGGTACTTGATTAAGTATTTGTCATTCCTTTATGGTTTATTAATTCTAAACTTTGTTCATGTGTTCATTTTAACTGTACATTCACATTCAGATGAATCAAAATTTTTTCGAATTTGACCCCGAGCAACTAAAAAAGCTTTCAATGTAAATAGAAAAAATTCATGTTCAAAATTCAAAAAGATTTCTTTGAAAAAGTTCCCAATGGATGGCGTCGCCAAATACAGCCCTTTAGCAAAATATAAAACATGAATTCTTTCTAAAAAATTCTAATCTTTCTTCATGCGTTTTTTTTCTGGATATTAACTCACAGAAATTGCAACATTTATTCAAAAAAGAGCCCGAGAAACGCCGTGTAAAACAGACAAGAGTAATAACCAAGCAAATAGCCAGAGAGCGCCAGTGAAAAAAAAATCACGCTTTAAACAATGGAGTTTCCCATTCTGTATTTCTTCATCCATGACCATAGCCAAAGTAATTTTTATGACCTATTGTTGCAGAAACTTTGATGTACATTGTAGGACATCACATACATTGTTGGTCCGCGCATATCTTAGGCTCATGTCAGACAGCCAAATTCTACCCTTTCCCCATTGGGCAAACATGACACTCGGCACATTTAAACCTTTCCCTGAACCTAACGGACATCTGGTGCAAGTATGAGCTTAAAAGAATAAGTGGTTCAAAAGTTTTAAGAACATTTACAGACGCACCCTGAATTTTTATATAGACCTTTCCGTTGAAACCGAAACTGGAGTAACTGCGCAGAAGCTGGACAGCAAAAAAACTTACGTTTCCTGTCTTAAAATGTGCAAAAACTACTACACATCCGGAAGAAAACGGACGTTTTTTTGCTGTCCTGCTTCTGCGCAGTTATTCCAATTTCGGTTTTAAGGAAAAGATAAGCAAATTCTGGCGCCATCTCTTGAGTAAACAAACAAACATAAACCAAGATATATATACTTTTACTCCTTCCCCCCTAATTTGGGGACATGTAAACCTTACTCTGGACCTAACGAATATATATGGCGAATATGAGTTCAATCGGATAAGTGGTTCAAAAGTTTTATATATAAAGAAGATTTTTCCCCTGAAAAAATCCTCGTCGTCCTCGGCCAGGATCGAAGCCACATCTACGGGCATCAGAGCAACACCACCTAGACAGAAGGCCTAATAACGGAAAAGTCATACACTGTTACACGAGGCCACCGAGAGACAGGCCAGGGCAATCAAAAATCACATGATCATCGGGGTCCGGGTAACAATCCATCCTTCATTGTTTCCAAGAAACGAAAAAATACTTATTGTTAAAATCCAAGATGGAGACAATGAAGGATGAATTCTTGGCCGGACCCCGATGATCCTGTGATTTTTGAGTGCCCTGGCCTGTCTATCGTTGGCCTCACTGTTATATCATCATTAGTCGACCATTGTTAATCCTATTTCGACTAATAATAAGCCCTAAATTTGGCCGACTACGGGGCCAATGATATAACGGGCCTATGCGCAGATAAGTCACCTGATCATCTTATTCCGGCCAACAATTCAACCTTCATTATTTCCAACAAACGAAAATATACTGATTATTAAAATCCAAGATGGAAACAAAGAAGATTACATTGTTACTCGGACTAAGATGGTCAGGTGACTTTTCCGCACTGGGGCGTAACCACCGAAAGAAAAGGCCTCTGCGATAAAACGTAATACATTGTTACATTGTAACGGGCAAAAATACGTGAGGTTGTGCTTCTTGATTGATGCAACGCTCCCCCGCACAGAACTCTTCCTAAACAGGGAATAAAAACAACAAAAACATTAACAAGGAGGTTTCGGGTTCTAGTTAGAAATGTCTATCTTATTCCAATATAAATAAACTCCAATACTTCTCTTCGCTTTTATCTTTCAAAGAATAAAGAAGAAAAAAAAAATAAATATTAATGTAGACGGTTTGTTTATCGTGTTCGGGTATAAATAAAAATCCTCCTA
>JAHWFO010060443.1:124365-169053 GCA_023313115.1 Rhysida immarginata
AAGGGGAAGAGAAAGACTGATTTGTAACGCCAAAACTGGCCGTTACAACATCACCATATTTAGGGCATTGTTATTCGTATTTCTACCAATGATAAGCCATAAATTTGTCTTCCCTCTCGGTGGTTATGGCTGGGGCCCATTATTTCGTTGGACCCGGGCCGACTAATGATGATATTTATTTATTTATTTATTTATTTATTTACATACGTAATTAACTTAGGCAAACCCTCAATGGCCAGTATGGACGTATCCGAAAATTAGGTCATTGAGGGATACCCGCAATAAGTAACATGTTCATGTAACGCAAAAATAACTGTACAAAACAACAAACAATAAAAACTAATTAATAAACAATCAAATAAGGTTACAATAATTACAGTAAACCAGGGTAGGAATGTTATGAAATCAAGAATAATGTAGTTAAACCTGATATTCCAGTGACAGGAGACGAACGTAATGCTGAAGACCTCTGTTAAAAGAACGAAAATCCATTTCCGATTGCAAATATGCCGGTAAAACAGACCAGCATTACATCATTGTCATGATGTAACAATGAATGACGTTTCCGTTAACAGGTCTTCTGTCTAGGAGGTATTGATCAGAGGAGATCACGCAACCACTGAGCTATCGAGGCCAATAAGGAAAAGTAAGTCGTCTGCTTGACAGAGAGTAATGCCCACGCAAATGGCCAGACAGAGCACCAGTGAAAAAAAAATCACGCTTTAAAGAATGGAGCACCACCTGTATTTCTTCATCAATGACCATAGCCAAAGTAATTTTTATGGCCTGTTGTAGCAGAAACTTTGCTCTGCATTATAGAACATGACCAATGATATGAAATGAGTAGATCGCTTGTGTGGCCGCCATCTTTGGGGCAATTTGAAGGCGGCGAAAAGTGGAACTAATCTCTATTGTTAGTGTAAGCGCCATTACTGTGGTTGGCAGAACAACATCGCCAGCCAAAGCGCCATCACTATATATCCGCTTTGTCGCCGGCTAAAAAAGCATCTCCCCCCCACCCACCAACATCCTGCTTGTAGTCTGAAATTTCTTAAGCGACCTGTCCCAAATTTAGATGCTTTTTAATAAATGCTGTACATAATTTCATAAATACCTCTAAACAATCATTCTGGTATCACTGAAAGGACGGTAACATGGTTGAATATCGACATCTTTTATGTATCAACAACCACGATATAAAAGATGACCAGGATTTTTACATGAGAAAAACATTTTAAGACGCAGAAAGATAAAATCACACCTGTGAAAGGTCAGTGGTGAACCTTTAATATATCTATTACTACAATTTAAAGCTGGGCAAGAAATCGGCATTGAGTTTTACTGAGGTTGTCTACGCAAGCTTCAAACGTAAACATACGATGAAGACCATTTTTTGCCAACCAAATCAATGGCCGACATTGCTTTCAAATGGGGACGAGTTGGTGGCGCTGAAAGCAGCTCATGAGCGATCTACTCATTTCATATCGTTGGACATGACATACATTGTTGGTCCGCGCATATCGTAGGCTCATGTCAGACAGACAGATCAAGCAAAAGTTTATTTTTACCCTTTCCCCTTTGGGCCAACCTGACATTCGGCACATGTAATTCTTAACCTGAACCTAACGAATATCTGGTGCATGTATGAGCTCAAAAGGATAAGTGGTTCAAAAGTTTTAAGAACATTTACAGACGCACCCTGAGTTTCTATAGAGACCTTTCCATTTAAAACGAAACTGGAGTAACTGCGTAGAAGCAGGACAGCAAAAAACTTGCGTTTCCTGCCTTAAAATGTACAAACACTACTACACATACGGAGGAAAACGGAAAATGTTTTGCTCTCCTGCTTCTGCGCAGTTAGTCCAGTTTCGGTTTCAAGGGAAAGGTCTATATAAAAAAGATAAACTAACTCTGGAGCCATCTCTTGAGTAAACAAACAAACCTAAACCAAGCTATATGATTTTTACCCCTTCCTTCCTCACTTTGAGGACATGTAAACCTTACTCTGAACCTAACGAACATATGTTGCGAATATGAGCTCAATCGGATAAGTGGTTCAAAAGTTTTTAGAACATTTACAGACGCACCCTGAACCTGAATTTTTATATATAAAGATTACAAGACTGGTTATTTAAAGTAAGGGTCGAATAATCCATAACACGGTAAAGTGTTACCTTGTGAACTGGCCTACAAAGATGCGTGTAAGGATCCGAGATTTCTAGCATTTGATATTATCATTAACGAACAACTTGAGGCATTACGTACTGAACTGATCAATAAGTATCTAGAGTTAGAATCAAGGGTGGCAGCACTGTCCAAGAAACTTGGTAGTAAAATTGATAATTTAAAAAAGGATGTTCAAAGTGCTAGTTTAGAGACTGCCAATGGCCTCGCTAACCTTGGTAATATTATCAAGGACTTTATAGGCTCTCCCAGTACTTCTGATTCACTTATGATAGTGGTAAATCCTGAAAGCGTTTCTACTTGCCTGGAAGCGGCCAACGAAGGAAACGCCTCATTACGAGCTAGCGTCAAAAGAAGGCATGAAAATGATTCTGCTGACAGTGATGGAGGTGACTGGCGTATTGTGCAGAATAAAAGGAACAAAGGTGGTGTTAGGATAAACAATATCCAGGCCACTGTTAATATCGACGATAGTGTCTCTCTGGCCCTACGAGGTAACAAAGCTAAGCTTAGTCATTCCCAAAGCAATGTCGCCCATGGAAAGGAAGCTGTTTACATTCCTCCTATTATTATTCGTCATCACGGGAAGCCGATCAAGGAAATTATAGACGAGATTAAAAATCATGTGGCTCTGGATAAAATTACTGCCCACACGGGTCGTTCAGACACCATTAAGGTCAAATGTCATGATGAAGAAACGCACAAAACTCTAGTTTCTGGAATCAAAAGGAATGATGTTCTTAAAATCCAACACCACCAACTAAAATCTGAAAAGCTACTGAAATACGTTGTTCGTAACGTGGACAAAACATACGACCTCGAAGATTTCTGTGAAGACCTCAGAAGTGCCAACTACTTCCTGGACAAAGCAATTAGGCTTAAAAAAGCAAACTGGGCTGTCGAGATGCCAATGGATCTAGTCCTCCTACAAAACACTGAACATAATAAGCCCTTCCTAAATCTGAAACATATCGGTCCACTTGCTGTAGCAGTTGAATTATTTAGGGGTAACAAAAGGCCATTGCAATGTTACAATTGCTTACGTTTTGGGCACGTGTCTCAGGGTTGCACCGAGTCACCACGTTGCAACAAGTGCGCAGGCGATCATCAATCAAGGGACTGTAAGGATATAAAAGGTAAAGACCCGCTTAAATGTATTCGCTGTGAAGGCCAGCACACAAGCAGCTATACAAAATGCCCCAAATACCCACAAGTCAATAAGAATAGAAATTCTAAGGTAGTTGAAAGTAGATCTTTCGCTTCCGTTGCCTCTGCTTCAGTTGGTAAGGGAGCTGTTGACCGCAAAGAACTGGCTAAAATTCAAAGATTTCTGGGTAACTTAATGAATATGCTGAAAGACAGTGGTACGATTTGCCACAGATTACTCCAGTTGAGAGCAGGAAATAATCATGGTTAGACATCCGTATAAAGCAAGGAAAACCACGATGCACTATCTGGAATGCGAGGGGGATCCCTCGCAAGTGTCATGAGTTCTATGATTTCCTCACAAGTTGGAATATCGACGTAGCCTTTTTTGTGCGAGACTCACCTCAAGCAAAGCAGATCTTTCACCCTGCCAGGTTATTATATATACAGAAAAGATAGGACCCCTAAAAAAGCTACTGATCCAGGCTCTGGAGGGGCAGTTATTGTTATCAGAAAAGGCATTGATCATACTAAGATCGTCACTCCAGATTTAGTGAAAATGGAAGCAGTATCCATTATCCTTAAAGATGTTGACGTTGGTGAGGTCAAGTTTACTTCCGTATATAACCCTCCACGGCACAAACTCGACCCTCGCGACCTCGATAAGCTATTGTCCGGACCCATTCCAGTTGTTATGGCAGGTGATTTAAATGCGAAGCACCCTCACTGGAATTCTAGATGCACAAATCAGAGCGGCTCAGAAATCTATAGATACATGTTGGACCAGATTGACACTTCCATGGTCGGTCCCCTTGAAGATACATACTACTATGATCACTCACCTGTTAGTGATGTGCTTGGCATAGCTGTCCTCAAGGGGTTTTTCAAACCATACAACATATACACAGTGAATGCCTTATCATCTGACCACCTCCCTGTTACTTTAAATTTCGAGAGATAAATATCGATCTGAGGGTAAATCTTCGTTACAAGCAAGACTGGAAATTGTTTAGGGAACTTCTAAAAGATAGTAGCATTCCATATCAGGATCCAGACAGCAGCAATGTCATCGACGAAAATGTCAAAAATGTCACTCGCACCATTCTCATGGCTTCCGATGCTAGTGCTTCTCCAGTTGATTACAAGTGGCCAGACCATCTTGTGCTTCCTCCCCTTATCAGGCAGACTATTCAGAAAAAAAATACTTACAGAAGACTGTAGCAACGTACCAAGCTCCCGCATTTCAAGACGAAATACAACAAGCTATCGCGGAAGGTCAGCGAGCAGATCCAGGACTTACGGAATCAAAGGTGGAATGACAAAATCAAGAGTCTGTCCGTCCAAGACAAATTTCTTTGGAATACTGTCAGGCCCCTTAAAAGCAACAAGGCCATTGAACTACCTCCTCTACTTACAGAAAGCGGTGATTTTGTTAGCAGTGACCAGGACAACACTCAACTCATCGCTGACTCATTGAAAAGTCAATTCAATACGCCCAAGGAAGACTGTCTGGTTAATATTACTGGTGAAGTCAAGGAAGTATGTGACAAGTTTGGCTTCTCTCAACGCGCTCTTACTCATCCTAATATCATTGGTACCTCTGAGATTTTGAACACCATTAAGCACCTGAAAAACAAAAAAGCAGCCGGCATCGACACCATCACCAATAGTGCTCTGAAGAATTTGCCTCTTAATGTTGTTTGCATTATCACTAGGATCATGAATGACTGCTGGCTAAACGGTCACTTCCCTAGCGCCTGGAAGGACTCAATCATCCTCACTATTCCCAAGCCGGGACTTAATCCTGCTCTTCCCATCAGCTACAGGCCCATTAGCTTACGGCCAGTGCTCTCCAAGGTCTTTGAGCGAATTATTCTCAAGAGGTTCAACGACTTCTGCGAGGCAAAAACAACCTTATTCGTGAAGAGCAATTCGGCTTCCGAACAGCTCACTCCTGCCAGCTCCAGGTATGGAGGCTTGTTGCTGATTTGAACGGTCCTCTCAATCTTTCTATCTTTGGTGGTATCGTCTTTCTTGACGTTCAAAAGGCCTTTGATCAAGTCTGGCATGATGGACTCATTTATAAAATGATTACTTGTGGCTTCCCTGATGACCTGATTGCCTTGGTTCGCTCCTTTCTCACAAACAGGACCTTCCACAAATCAAGGTTAAAGATCCGATAACATGCTTCAGGAGAGGATAGCTATATTTCGCGTGTCCAAATAAGCTTTAATTTCGTTGTCATTGTTAAGAACCGATAATTCAACCATTACTTTGTCATGGCCTTTGTACACGTATTTATACCACGGTCTATAGATGTTCATGGTCATCGAGCTTCGGACATTTTCCATTGTTTCGAGAAGCTAACGAAAACAGATCGTGCCAAGTGCCGCATAGATCGCACTATAGCGGGCCGCAACCTGCAATAGAGATTTTCATTGGAACTGAATACGAAAGTAAAGTTTCTGTCTGCTGATAGGGTGGCGCTGCAGGCGCAGTTGGTCAGATTGTACATGCATCGCCACTTTTCAGTAGAGTTCCCGCCCTACTGGGAGCTAGAAACTTTAGCTTCATTTTAACAATGGAGCTCAATGACCATGAATATTTATAGACCCATCGGTTATCCAATTAAATGTTATTATTACGCCGCCTGTAAATGGGATAACCGTCTCGTGAGTTATGCGTGATGTCAACGAAAAATTTTGGGGATTTCTTTGAGCATATTACTTGCCCTTCCTTTTCAATCATACATGAAGAGTTGGGATTCAATGCACCACACGGTCCGTGAAGAATAAAATTCAATACTGTCTCATAGGTTTCTGGATTTATCTCTGGATTGGGAATTTCAGCGCAAACAATCGAATCGTAATCACTCGGATTTCGTGGTTTGTCTTCTGGAGCCAAAACCAAGATCATACGACAGTGCAGGTGACCTCTCTTTTGAAACTCTATAACATTCACGTAAGTAATAACTTGCCCCAAGATATGCTTTACGAAAAGCTCTTTCTGAAGGAGTTTAAGCTTTTGGTTAAAGACTCGTGCGCAGAGATCTGGTCGGTCAGTTCCATTGGTTGTGTTGATGAGGTTATCGGAGATTTCTGGTCATTTGGGATTACACGTCATTGCAATAAAAAGGTCTGGTTTTCCAAAATGACGAACGATAGCCATTGCGCCCTGATAGCGTTGGACCATATTGCGGGGAGAATTGATAAAACTGCTCAGAAGTATTATACGGCAGCCTATGTTTTGGAGATCTTTTCCATTAGTGATGGCATCCATCAATTCACTGTAGACCTCGGCACGAAGTGAGGATTGGTTGTTCCGAATAAAGTTAAGTCTCGCAGTTTCGATTTTCGTATATACATCAACACAATACTGCTGGAAGAGGCGACCAAAGAGATGGGGATTCAGTTGCTCTTTGCGAACTTGAAGTCGATAATTGTAGAACTGGTTAACAGTAACCTTATTTCTTCCGTTAACGAAATCAACACACCAACCGCATTCTCCAAACGGGGACAGGAGCGGATATTATAGTGGATCATAGAGACGATGATTTTCATTCAATCGCCGAAGTCTCGACTCTCTCAAAGTTATGATATCTCTCTGTGCGCCGTCGTTTCCGGGAAAAGTCTTGATGATAGGCTCAATGTGGCCACCACGAACGTTTTGAACTGCTCGCAGCCGAATGGTGAAGTTTTTCATAACTCTATCCAGGATTTCTGCATCCACAAGGGTGCTGCAGTCGACGATGCTTTGTCGCAGCTGGTCTAGGGTTCATGGTGCTGTGGTGAACACACTGTCTTTAAGGAACCCCCACAGATAAAAACCACATGGGTTTAGGTCAGGACTCGTAGGGGGCCAAAGAAAGCCACCCCCGAATCGATCTGGAAACCTGTTTGAAATGACACGATTTCCGAATTTCTGATTGAGAAAGTCTAGCACTTCATTACTGGTGTGAGGCCTACCCCATCCTGTTGAAACTATTGATGTCGAAGCGGCATACGCCTTCTTTGCAGCTCGGGGATGAAGAAGGTTTCCAACATGTTAAGGTAAGCCTGTGATGTTACGGTGCCCTCAAAAAAGAACGGACCAATGATGCCTCTTTTGGAAATTGCGCCCCAAGCCATAACCTTTCGTGGATGAAAAGGTGACTTATGGATCTCATGAGGGTGCTGGGAACCCCAAAAACGAACGTTGTGTTTATTAACGTCACCTGACAGATTGAAGAAGGCCTCATCTGACACCCACAGGTTGTCCACAATGTCCTGATTGGCTTCCATTTCTGCTCTAAACTCCATCGCAAATTGTTGTCGCTTCTGTCTTCCAGTGTCTGTTAACTCCTGATAAACATGGATCTTATACGGGAACAGGTGTAAATCCTTTCTCAAAATTTGCCATGTCGTGGTGTACGGCAGCCCTTCTTCAATGGATAGGCGGCGAACAGATTTTTTGGTAGGGGAATCGACCAACCTTGTGCGAACATATTCGACAAATTCGACCGTTCGAACACGAGCTTCGCTCCCGCCTTTTTACTTGCCTTTAGCACATCCAGTGGCACGAAATTGCTTGACAAAATCCATGATTGCTTGCCTGCCTGGTGCGTCTCGACACTTACCGTATTTTCGCGAATATACCCCGCACCGCTGTATACCCCGCGAATTTCCACGTTTATGTAACAATATTTAGGAAACCCCGCACCCCTGTATACACCGCGGGGTATACAGGGGTGAAAAGCTGACAGAACTTTGAGGTTATATTACGGTTAAATCAGAAAATAATGAAGTATAAGTAATTATTTCAACCATTAAATTCAATTAAAATTCATAAAAATTGTATTGGCAGTATAAAATGTTCCAAGACATAAAAAAATTAGGAGTGGAAGAAGAGTTTGATTTGCAGGAAAATAAAAATCGAGCAGGAAATTCAACACAAAAGTTAGCAGATAGATCCAGCAGATTGAAATAAGCAACTGATAAATGAAAGCAATCAATCGACAATCGATCAGTGTAGTGAAAAAGTAGTACAAGTGGTCCAGGAGCCTTCAACTCACTTTACACGCTCGCCCAAAAAGTAAACCAAACGAGGTACACTGAAGTAGGAAAGAAGCCTGATGAACCTCTTTAAGTCATCCAGAAAAGAGTCCCTTCATGGTAGGGACGAGAATCGGATTGTGGATTGACGAATAGCGAGTCCGAAAAACTAGGATCTAGCAGATCCAGTTGGGGAACTCGGCCTTGTTAATGTTCTCGAAATTGACATCCAAGATTTGACGGGGTCTTCGAAACCTGAGGGAACCCCTGATAGTGAGTGAGTGGTCTAGGATACTAGCAACCAGGGTATTTTCATGATGTTGCATCTTGGGCAGCATGTTCCTGAGAAGTGTTTGAACATAGGAACCAATGTGGGTCATCTCCAGATCTTCATAGATAGAGAGATTGTTGGCAACTCTTCTGTCTAGTTGAGCAATGGACCGGAGGGTAACATTTTAGAAGGTCTGAAAATCTTTCCATCTCGATTTGCAAATGGAAGCCCAAGCAGGCATACCGTGAAGTAAAATGGCACGAATCACTACCTTATATAACAAGAGTTTGTTGTCCACTCTGAGAGCGCTGTTTCGCCCCAGTAGCGCGTTGAGACTAAACTTCGCTTTCTTAGCCTTGTTAAGCGAATATTGAACATGGTCGTTCCATTTGAGCTTGGAATCAATCACAACTCCGAGATACTTATAATTTTTATCCCATTCAAGCTTCCTACCATGTAAGATGAGGGGCCTTGGAGGGTTTTTGCGTTTGCGTGTGATGAACATGGCTTTACACTTGTTAACATTCAGCTGTAATTAAAGACAAAGTAAATAACAACTCTTTAACCACAACAAAAATTAAGTAAAAAGAAAAATACAACCTAATCTTAGAGGCGCTTTTTGAGGGCGAAGCTCTCATCATTCAGCAGGTGGAAAAGAAGGGTGTATCATCTGGTGTGTTACTCCCTTCTTTTCCACCTGCTGAATGATGAGAGCTTCGCCCTCAAAAAGCGCCTCTAAGATTAGGTTGTATTTTTCTTTTTACTTAATTTTTGTTGTGGTTAAAGAGTTGTTATTTACTTTGTCTTTATTTATCATATCCACATTTTCTTCCCATTTGTATATTTATTTTTGGTTTCCCCAGGAGTTTATACTTTTATCATTCAGCTGTAAGTGCCACTTAGAGAACCAGCTCTCACACTGGTGTAAAGCTTTTTGCAGACGGCTGATGACGTGGATTGGATTACGTGCCCAGGTCACGATGGACCCGTCGTCAGCAAACAAGTAAAGATTGCGCTTTGTAAACTTAGGAAAGTCGTGGATAAAGAAATTGAACAAGGCAGACCCCAAGACAGAGCCTTGGGAAACACCCGCATTAACATCAGAAGGGTCCAACCTTAACACGGAAGGTCCTGTTTCTCAGAAAGGAGCGAACCAAGGCAATCAGGTCATCAGGGAAGCCACAAGTAATCATTTTATAAATGAGTCCATCATGCCAGACTTTATCAAAGGCCTTCTGAACGTCAAGAAAAATGATACCACCAAACTTAGAAAGATTAAGAGGACCGTTCAAATCACCAACAAGCCTCCATACCTGGAGCTGACATGAGTGAGCTGTGGGGAAGCCGAATTGCTCTTCACGAATAAGGTTGTTTGCCTCGCAGAAGTCGTTGAACCTCTTGAGAATAGTTCGCTCAAACACCTTGGAGAGCACTGGCAATAAGCTAATGGGCCTGTAGCTGATGGGAAGAGCAGGATTAAGTCCCGGCTTGGGAATAGTGAGGATGATTGAGTTCTTCCAGGCGCTAGGGAAGTGACCGTTTAGCCATCAGTCATTCATAATCCTGGTGATAATGCAAACAACAATAAGAGGCAAATTCCTCAGAGCACTGTTGGTGATGGTGTCGATGCCGGATGCTTTTTTGTTTTTCAGGTGCTTAATGGTGTTCAAAATCTCAGAGGTGCCAATGATATTAGGGTGAGTAAGAGCGCGTTGAGAGAAGCCAAACTTGTCACATACTTCTTTGACTTCACCAGTAATATTAACCAGACAGTCTTCCTTGGGCGTATTGAATTGACTTTTCAATGAGTAAGCGATGAGTTGAGCCTTGTCCTGGTCACTGCTAAAAAAATCGCCGCTTTCTGTAAGCAGAGGAGGTAGTTCAATGGCCCTGTTGCTTTTAAGGGCCCTGACAGTATTCCAAAGAGAATTGTCTTGGACGTACAGACTCTTGATCTTGTCATTCCACCTTTGATTCCGTAAGTCCTGGATCTGCTCGCTGATCTTCCGCGATAGCCTGTTGTATTTCGTCTTGAAATGCGGGAGCCTGGTACGTTGCGATAGTCTTCTGTAAGTATTTTTTGCCTGAATAGTCTGCCTGATGTGGGGAGGAAGCTCAAGATGGTCTGGCCGCTTGTATTCAACTGGAGAAGCACTAGCATCGGAAGCCATGAGAATGGTGCGAGTGACATTTTTGACATTTTCGTCGATGTCATTGCTGCTGTCTGGATCCTGATATGGAATGCTACTCTCTTTTAGAAGTTCCCTAAACAATTTCCAGTCCTGCTTGTAACGAAGATTTACCCTCAGATCGATATTTATATCTTCGAAATTTGAAGCAACAGGGTGGTGGTCAGATGATAAGGCATTCACTGTGTATATGTTGTATGGTTTGAAAAAGCCCTTGAGGACAGCTATGTCAAGCACATCACTGACAGGTGAGTGATCACAGTAGTATGTATCTTGAAGGGGACCGACGATAGAAGTGTCAATCTGGTCTAACATGTATCTATAGAGTACAGAGCCGCTCTGATTTGTGCATCTAGAATTCCAGTGAGGGTGCTTCGCATTTAAATCACCTGCCATAACAACTGGAATGGGTCCGGACAAAAGCTCATCGAGGTCGGGAGGATCGAGTTTGTGCCCTGGAGGGTTATATACGGAAGTAAACTTGACCTCAGCAACGTCAACATCTTTAAGGATAATGGATACTGCTTCCATTTTCACTAAATCTGGAGTGACGATGTTAATATGATCAATGCCTTTTCTGATAACAATAGCTGCCCCTCCAGAGCCTGGATCAGTAACTTTTTTAGGGGTCCTATCTTTTCTGTATATATAATAACCTGGCAGGGTGAAAGATCTGCTTTGCTTGAGGTGAGTCTCGCACAAAAAGGCTACGTCGATATTCCAACTTGTGAGGAAACCGTAGAACTCATGACACTTGCGACGGATCCCCCTTGCATTCCAGATAGTGCATCGTAGTTTTCCTTGCTTTGGTACTTTATACGGATGTCTAACCATGATTATTTCCTGCTCTCAACTGGAGTAGTCTGTGGCAAATCATTGCCACTTTCTTTCAGCATATTCATTAAGTTACCCAGAAATCTTTGAATTTTAGCCAGTTCTTTGTGGTCAACAGCTCCCTTACCAATTGAAGCAGAGGCAACGGAAGCGAAAGATCTACCTTCAACTACCTTAGAATTTCTATTCTTATTGACTTGTAGGTATTTGGGGCATTTTGTATAGCTGCTTGTGTGCTGGCCTTCACAGCGAATACATTTAGGCGGGTCTTTACCTTTTATATTCGTACAGTCCCTTGATTGATGATCGCCTGCGCACTTGTTGCAACGTGGTGACTCGGTCCAACCCTGAGAAACGTGCCCAAAACGTAAGCAATTGTAACATTGCAATGGCCTTTTGTTACCCCTAAATAATTCAACTACTACAGCAAGTGGACCCATACGTTTCAGATTTAGGAAGCACTTATTATGTTCAGTGTTTTGGAGGAGGACTAGAACCATTGGCATCTCGACAGCCCCGTTTGATTTTTAAGCCTAATTGCTTTGTCCGGGAAGTAGTTGGCACTTCTGACGTCTTCACAGGAATCTTCGAGATCGTATGTTTTGTCAACGTTACGAACAACGTATTTGAGTAGCTTTTCAGATTTTAGTTGGTGGTGTTGGATTTTAAGAATATCATTCCTTTTGATCCCAGAAACTAGAGTTTTGTGCGTTTCTTCGTCATGACATTTGACTTTAATGGTGTCTGAACGACCCGTGTGGGCAGTAATTTTATCCAGAGCCACGTGATTTTTAATCTCGTCTAGAATTTCCTTGAATGGCTTCCCATGATGGCGAATAATAATCGGAGGAATGTAAACAGCTTCCTTTCCATTGACGACATTGTTTTGGGGATGACTAAGCTTATTTTTTTTACTTCGTAAGGCCACAGAGACACTATCGTCGATATTAACAGTGGCCTGGATGTTGTCTATCCTAACACCACCTTTGTTCCTTTTATTCTGCACAATACGCCAGTCACCTCCATCACTGTCGGCAGAATCATTTTCATGCCTTATTTTAACGCTAGCTCGTAATGAGGCATTTTCTTCGTTGGCTACTTCCAGGCAAGTAGAAACGTTTTCAGGATTTACCACTATCATGGGTGAATCAGAATTACTGGGAGAGCCCATAAAGTCCTTGATAATATTGCCAAGGTTAGCGAGGCCATTGGCAGTCTGTAAACTTGCACTTTGAACATCCTTTTTTAAATTGTCAATTTTACTACCAAGTTCCTTGGACAGTGCTTCCACCCTTGATTCTAATTCTAGATACTTATTGTTCAGTTCAGTACGTAATGCCTCAAGTTGTTCGTTAATGATAATATCAAATGCTAGAAATCTCGGATCCTTACACGCATCTTTGTAGGCCAGTTCACAGGGTAACACTTTACCATCAGCATATTTAACAGTACATGAAGATTTTGACGCAGCACCTGATGTTATCATGAAGCAGGTGTGGTGCTGGGTTTTGCCGTCTTTAGAAGGACACACCTACTCAGAACGACTCAGTTTAAAAGACTTAAAAAAAGTCCTACCTTGTCTTCTTGGAGATTCCGCCGATGCACTGAAAGTCGTGCAGACTGCAATAGGTACGTCGTCGTCCGTCGAGTGGTAGAATCGTCGTGCAGTAGCAGCAGTGTGTGAGTCTGTGGTCCAAGTCTGAAAAATGAAAGACAATCGACAAACGAGCAGTGTAGTTAAGAAGCGTGATGAACCCATAAAGGTCATCCATAATATGAAGGAGAAACCCCCCCCTCTTGGTTGGAGGTGATTTTGATTGACGACTGTCTAGACTAGAAGCAGACCACTAGTATTAGATAAAACACGACCTATGAAGTCCAGTAATCTGGAAATAAGACATTATCAATGTCTTCAAAATTAATATCAAGTATATGCCTTGGATCACGATATCTCTTTCTATGCATAGGATGATTTAAAATGCCCGAAACTAGCTCGTTGCTATGATTTTCTATATTGGGCAGCATGGATTCCATGAGCCCTTGAACGTATTGCCAATATGAGTCATGTTGAAGTCATTATAAATGGAGGAATTGCGAACAATTCTCCGATCTTTTTGCGCAATAGTCCTAAGGGTAACGTTTTGGAACGTTTGCAGTTCTTTCCACCTAGTCTTACATATTGTGGCCCAGACGGAATATACAATGTATAGAATAAACAGAAAATACAATGTACAGTTCATTATACAGTACGTTATATACTGTGATGTATGCATATAGTTTCTCAAAAGTGCATTTACATTAAAGGTGAATTTTCGAAATTATTATAGTACATGGGTTCCGGTTATTTGCCCCAACGACATTTTCGACCATGAAAGTTCTATCTCCTGAAATTGCCCAAGAACGTTTATTAAACTTCAAATGAATATTTATTACAGTACTTTAATTCATGAATATATATTATGTACTGTAATAATTTCTAAAAATAGACATACATTAAAAAAAATAATTTTATCATGACTATTATTATTCTTTATAAACCACAATATGTACAGTATTAAGAAACTTTTTGAAGAAACATGCGATATTGTATCGGATTTTTAAGTTTTAAATTCTAAAAATCCAGATTATCCAGAGGATTTTTACATTATTAAAAAAATAATAAAAGGTCATTTCATTTTGAAAAAGCCAAAAAAACAATTACAGTATTTTACATGAATTTTTATTGTAAGTTCATTTTTCGAAATTATTACATTACATATTATGCATTCATGAATTAAAGTACTGTAATAAATATTCATTAGAAGTTTAATAAACGTTCTTGGGCAATTTCAGGAGATAGAACTTTCCTGGTCGAAAATGTCATTGGGGCAAATGACCGTATCCCATGTACTATAATAATTTCGAAAATTCTACTTTAATGTAAATGCATTTTTGAGAAACTACATGCATACATCACAGTATATAATGTACTGTATAATGAACTGTACATTATATATTCTGTTTACTGATTTACTGTAAAATCCATCTCCCATCCAATTTTCTGTTGCCATAACTTAACGGGGGGGGGGGGGGGTTCAAACGAACTTCGATCTGACGAATTTCAAACGAAATTAGCATATAACACTTAATATACTTGCATATTACAGTGCATTATGTAGTATATACAATATATAGTACATTAATTCTCTGTTTTCTCATTTTTACGTCTCCAAAAGCTAATGTAAAAGTAAATTCTCATAAAAAAGATGGCGACGCCATATCTCCTGAAATTGTCCAAAAACGTTTTTTAAAGTTCAAATGAATATTTATTACAGTACTTAATGCATTAATACACGATATGTACTGTAATAATTTCGAAAAATGAACTTACAATAAAAACTCATGTAAACTACTGTAACTGTATTTTTTGCCTTTTTCAAAATGAAATGACCTTTTATTATTTTTTTTAATAAACCGCCATCTGTGCTGTATTAAGAAACTTTTTGAAGAAACATGCGATAATGAACCAGATTTTTAAGTTTTTAATTGTAAATATCCAGGTTATGCATTTTTCATATCGTTAAAAAATAGCTTTTTAAAAAGATGGCAACTTCAAAACTGCCACGATCTGAAGTAGTGGCAGTTTGTCCCGACTAACTTCTTCACCTTTAGATAATGAATCGGAATGATAAATGCGATAATGAATCGAAATTTTAAGTTTTTAATTTTAAGCCTCAATGCCACAATGTGTTTCTAGAACTGATGCAAATAGGAAAGAAAATTCTAGAGCCTGGATTTCTTTCCTATTTCAATCAATAATTTAAACATCTGTGGTTTGGTATGTGAAAATCCTCATAGACCATTTTTATTTACTCTGTTATGAAACTTTGTTTAAAGCTTAATATTAAACCTTTTAAGTCTTTTCTATTATTCAAACGTGAAGACGTTTGCTTTCTTTTATATTGTTTTTGCGAACAATTCTTTACTAAAAAATTGTATATATGATACGAAAAACTTTTGTATTTATAAAATACAGTAATTTTAATGTTAAAAATTTTTTTATTTCTGAATGTAATATACAATGTGTTGTTCAGTTAAAATAAATATTACAATATCTTTGATCCCTCGACAATCGAACAGTATAGTGTATCGGTATTCGTGGGGAACTTGAAGCACAGCTTCCATAATCTCACCCTTCGTAATCATATTGCAAGGGAAATACACTGAACTAGAAAAGAAGCCTGATGTACCCACAAAGGTCATCCAAAGTATGAAAGAAAAATTGCCTCCTCTTAGTGGAGGAAAATTTGATTAACGATTGTCTGAACTAGGAATATATTACATAATAATCCACAGAAAAAACCAAAGAATGTATGAAACCCAGTAATCTGGGAAGATCACATTATCAATGTCATCAAAATTGACATCAAGGATATGGCTTGGATTACGATGCCTTTTTCTATGTAGACATTGTTTTAGAATGCCAGAGACTAGATCATTATCATGATTTGCCATAATAGGCACCACGGTTTTCATGAGCTCTTGACCATATTTCCCGACATGGGTCATATCGAAGTCATTATGAATGGAGTATTTGCGAGCAATTCTCCTATCTAATTGTGCAATAGTCCTCAGGGTAATGTTCTGGAAAATTTGAAGCTCCTTCCATCTTGTCTTGCAAATCGTAGCCCAGAGGGGCATGCCATATAGCAAGATGACACGAACAATTATTTTGTATAAGAGTAGTTTGTTATCAACACTGAGGGCACTGTTTCGACCCAACAGAGCAATTAAGCTAAACTTTGATTTTTTGGCCTTGTTCATCGCATAAGTCACATGCATATTCCATGATAGTTTTGAATCAATAACAATGCCAAGGTATCTATAATTATCAACCCATTCCAAGTATTTGCCAAATAACTTTAAGGAGTCAAGATTTCTCTTTTCCTTCTTAGTGATAAACATTGCTTTGCATTTGTCGACATTCAGTTTTAATCGCCACTTGCTAAACCAGATTTCATATTCTTTAAGGGCTTTCTGCAAACGTGATACAACAACACTAGGCTGGCGTGCCCATGTCAGTATAGTAGCATCATCCGCATAAAATATAGCTTGCAGTAAGAGATTTCAGGGAAGTCACGTATATAGTAATTGAACAGAACTGGCCCCAGCACTGATCCTTGTGGGACACCGCCATTTATCTCACAGGTATCAGATAATTCATCCTCTACTCTGGCCTGAAAAGATATGTTGGACAGAAACGAGTGAACTAGACTAATTAAATCATGTGGGAAACCATCAGTTATCATTTTATAAATAAGGCCTTCATGCCAGACCTGATCAAATGCTTTATAAACATCTAAGAAGATGACGCCACAATACATCGAAAGATTAAGGGGAGTGTTAACATCCGCTATAAGTCTCCAAACTTGGAGCTGGCAAGAATGTTCCGCCCGAAAACCAAATTGTTCTGCACGGATGAGATTATTGGTTGTGCAGAAATCTAAGAATCTTGTGAGAATTGTTCTCTCCAAGACTTTGGATATAGAAGACAGCACACTGATGGGCCTGTAGCTTACACGGTTTGCAGGATTTTGACCAGGTTTAGGGATACTTAGGACAACAGACTGTTTCCATGTATCCGGAAAGTAACAGTTACCCCAACAGTCGTTTATAATTTTAGTGATATCACTAGTTACATTTTGCGGTAAGTTTTTTAAGGCATTGTTATTAATAGTGTCTTTACCTAAGTCCCGCAGCATTTAACGAAGTACAACATCGAGGCTGGAGAGATCGTCAACATCATAAGTAAACTGAAAAAGAAGAAGGCTCCAGGAAAAGACAAGGTGAGTAATAACGCCCTTATGAATCTCCCAAAGAACTTTATCGACTTTCTCACCAATATCATTAGCGACTGCTGGAAATTTTCTTACTTCCCTGTGGCTTGGAAGAAATCTATTGTGTTGAGTATCCCCAAGCAGGGGCAAAATCCTGCAATTCCCGCGAGCTTCCGACCTATTAGCTTGCTACCCTCGATGTCCAAGGTGTTGGAGAGAACGATCCTCGTCAGATTCCAAGATCACTGTCTAGCAAATGACCTTTTTCGGGAAGAGCAGTTTGGCTTTCGTGCTGCCCACTCTTGTCCGATGCAGATATGGAGGCTCGTTGAAGACCTGAGCACCCCTCTGAACCTATCCAGGTACTGTGGGGTGGTATTTCTCGATGTCAGTAAAGCTTTTGAGCAAGTGTGGCATTAGGGCCTTGTCTACAAAATGATCAGAGACGGGTTCCCTGCCGATTTGTTTTTGATGGTGAAATCCTTTCTTGACGGCAGATCCTATCAAGCCAAAGTTGGAGAAAATCTTTCCACACCCCGTGTTGTAAAGGCCGATGTCCCTCAGGGTTCTGTCCTCGGGCCTGTGTTATTTACGTACTTTGGACATGATTTCCCGAAACCCGATAATTGTAATCTGTATTTTTATGCGGATGACACTGCCATTATGACATGGGCACACCAGCCGGCTCACGTTATCACTCGTCTGTAGTGCGCCTTGAAGCAGTTCGAAGACTGGTTTAACTGCTGGAAGTTGAACCTTAACGTCGGAAACAGCAAGGCTTTGTACCTCAATAAGAAGCTCAAGCACCCCCCAGAATCTTTTGTTCTGTTCAAAAGGAAACTGGACTGGGAGGACAACTACAAGTATCTGGGAGTTATCATTGACTCAAGACTCATAGAACCAGCCTATGTCCTATGCTCTGAACAAAGCGAAGAGAGCTAAGTACAGTATCATAGCTCTCATGGGTCGCAACAGCGCCCTCAGCATTGACAACAAGCTACTTATGTACAAATCGATTATCCGGACCATACTCCTCTACAGCATGCCTGCGTGGGCGACTATCTGTAAAGCCAGATGGAGTGAACTACAGTCATTGCCCAGCTGGACGGAAGGACGGTGAAAAACCAATCCTTAAACATGGCCCATATCGGAACGTTTATACAGGATCTCCTTTTGATTGTGATACAGAAGATGAAGACTCACGACAATAAGCTTTCCCAGACTACTGGAAGATGTGATAATCTTCTTTCTCCTTGTATTTTTTATTTCGTTTGTTTTTTGTTTCTGACAATCGTCAATCTTATTTTCTTTTTTGTATAATATGGAAGACTGCTTGGGTTGGCTAGGAGTCTGGAATACCTCAGTGTATTTCATTTGGAGTTATTCTGGTTGGATGAGCTTTGTGAAAGCGCTGCTTTCGCCCCATCCTAACAAATGTACACTTCACTGTTCGATTGTCGATTGTCAGAAGATAAAAAGCTGCTTCCGAAGATGAAGGACCATCCCAATTCTCTTGTTTGAGGTATTCTTGAGCACCCGCTTACTTTCAGAAGCCTTCTTAGACATCGCAGGCCGCGTCACCTCCTGGACATCAATTTCGACGACATCCAAAAGACGATATTTTCCGAATATTGGATCTCCTAGCTCCTCGTGTCCCTTGTCCCTCGTCAATCAACCATCAACACTATCGTCCTGATAGGAAAGAACTCCATCTTATCCTCTGGATGACTTAACTAGGTTTCATCTGGCTTCTCGCCTAGTTCAGTGTACTTCCCGTGGTTAATTTCTGGACGAGTATGGCAGTGAAAACGTTGCTTTCGGACCATTCGTTTCGTTTTACCTGCACTGTTCGATTGTCGATTGTCGGAAGATAACGATATCCAGGTACTGTTGGGTGGTATTTCTCGATGTGAGTAAAGCTTTTGACCAGGAGTGGCATGAGGGCATTGTCTACAAAATGATCACAGACGGGTTCCCTGCTGATTTGATTTTGTTGGTGAAATCCTTTCTTGACGGCAGATCCTATCAAGCCAAAGTTGTAAAGGCCGGTGTCCCTCAGGGTTCTGTCCTCGGGCCTGTGCTGTTTAATTACTTTGTACATGATTTCCCGATACCTGATAATTGTAATCTGCATTTTTATGCGGATGACATGGCCATTAAGACATGGGCACACCAGCCGGCTCACGTTATCACTCAGCTGCAGTGCGCCTAGAAGCAGTTCGAAAACTGGTTTAACTGCTGGAAATTGAACCTTAACGTCGAAAAGTGCAAGGCTTTGTACCTCAATAGGAAGTTCAAGAATCCCCCAGATTCTCGTGTTCTGTTCAATAAGAAACTGGACTGGGTGGACAACTACAATATCTGGGAGTTATCATTGACTCAAGAATCTCTTGGAACCGTTATATGTCCTATGCTCTGAAGAAAGCGAAAAGGGATAAGTACACTATCATAGCTCTCATGGGTCGCAACAGCGCCCTCAGCATTGACAACAAGCTACTTCTGTACAAATCGATTATCCGGACCATACTCCTCTATGGCATGCCTGCGTGGGCGACTATCTTTAAAACCACATGGAGTGGACTACAATCATTCCAGAATGTTACCCTGAGGACCATTGCTCAGCTGGACAGAAGGACGGTGAAAAACCAATCCATCCTCATGGATTTAACCATGGCCCATATCGGAACGTTTTTACAGGATCTCCTTTTGATTATGATACAGAAGATGAAGACTCACGACAATAAGCTTGTGAAAAGGATACTGAAGAACTCAATGAATATGAACTGGCATACGAAGTATCGTAAACCGAGGCACGTTCTTGACATCAATTTTGAAGATATTAGCAACGTCTCTTTCCCAGACTACTGGAAATGTGATAATCTTCTTTCTCCTTGTATTTTTTATTTCGTTTGTTTTTTGTTTCTGACAATCGTCAATCATATTTTCTTTTTTGTATAATTTGGAAGACCGCTTGGGTTGGTTAGGCTTCTTGACTATCTCAGTGTATTTCATTTGGTGTTTATTCTGAATGAGCTTTGTGAAAGCGCTGCTTTCGTCCCATCCTAACAAATGTACTTCACTGTTCGATTGTCGATTGTCGGAAGATAGCGGGAGGAGAGATCATATCCTCACATCACAAGAGATCATATGGAGGGCAGGACACAGGACTAGCTCTTCAAGGTATCACCTCTACTCTCTTTTCAGGTATCATTTCATTACTCTCATTTTACGGTGCGTCCTTTTCAGGGCGATATTCACCTTCTGGTTACGTCTTATGTGCTGGTCCCTGGCGTTGGAATTAATATTCCCGTAAACCAGTACATCAAGACGCTCATTATCCTTCTGGGTCCCTGGCGTTGGGATTAATTTCCTCGCAAACCTAGCTAAGGACTTTTCATATCATATATTATTATTCTAATCATTTACGAGTGGGTCCCTGGCGTAGAATTACTTTTCTCGCAAACCTGACTTGTTTTCTTTTTCCTTAAAGCTAGGTAAGTGCTTCTTAGGACGGCTTCTTTAGCACACACCTAGCTGCGAGGTTACTCCCCCCCCCCCCTGGTTCTATACAATTATATTTTAGGATTATGATGGCTTCGTCCAAATTAACCACGTTGGAGTCAGCTAATGTGCCATTGCTAATGGCAGATGGTAAAACTGTGTCCTGCGAAAAGGCCTACCGGGATGCCTGCTTGGATGCTAGGTTTGCTGCTTTTGACCTAGTGTTCAACGAAATGTTAGAAGCTCTCCGGGATGAAATAAATGCTAAGTATATGGCACTGGATAAAAAGTCGAATCCCTACATAAAAGTTTTGAAGAGAAGTTCGAAGGTATCAACAAGGAAATCAAGGACTCTCGTAGAGATGTCATTGAAAAGATAAGCGAACTGAAGGAAGCCTTTGGGAAATGCTCCGGGACTCCGAAGGCAGGTAACTCCAAGGAAGATACACCTGTTGATAACAGCAAGGTAAGTAATGTTTTTAATAATATTGCCTGTGCTAAAAGTTTAGAGTCTATGGATATAATTGAAAATAGTGACTGCTCGACAAACGGTGGCTATAAGGGAAGTCACTCTGATGGAAACGATGAAGAAGTGGATAGCAGTCCCTGGATTGGTGTTGCTAATAAAAAATTCAGAAAAGGCACGAGGGTCGATAACCTAAAGACCGTCTCCAGAGTAAACGAAGAAGTCGTCAGCGCGACTAGAATGAGGAATCCGAAGAATGTACAAGGTCGCTCGGCTAATAAAGACCACAGGATCACGAAGAAGTATGTACCCCCAATTATCGTGCGGACTCATGGCGTCCCGTTTAAGACGATTTTAACTGAGCTCGAGAAGCATGTTCCAGTGGAAAAGATCACCGTTCATACGGGCAGAGCTGAAACCGTCAAGGTTAAATGTGAAGATGAAGAAACACACAACAGGTTAGTCTGTGGAATTAAGTCTGATAATATTTTAAAAATTCAGCATCATCAACTAAAGTCGGAGAAGGTCTTGAAATACGTAATTCGTAATGTGGATGTTACGTATGAACTCGATGAATTCCAAGAAGACCTAAAAAGAGCCAACTACTTCCCGGAAAAAGTTATTCGATTGAGGAAAGCCAAAGGATCCATTGATATGCCGATGGTTTTGGTTCTACTCCCGAACACCGAACACAACCAGTCATAGAAAAACATAACACGTATTGCACCGCTGGCAGTTTCAGTGGAGGCCTTTCGAGGGAACAAGAAGCCATTACAGTGTTACAACTGCCTGCGCTTCGGACACGTATCCATGGGCTGCACGGAAGATCCTCGTGTGTAATAAATGTGCTGAGGGGCACCAGTCAAGAGATTGCCCCAAGATCAAAGGACAAGACCCCCCAAAGTGCATCAGATGTTGTGGACAGCACACATCAAGCTACACGAAATGTCCAAAATACCCCCAGGTTCAAAGGATGTCTAGTTCTAAAGTGACAGCAGCCAAATCCTATGCTGCCGCTGTGTCTACGCCGGAAGATAAAGGCCTCAACATCAACGACCTACCAGGTATGTATAAACAATTAGGACGTATCTTTGATCTGTTCTCTAATCTAGGCAAAAGTTATCCACAGTTGAGTGGGCTCCTTACGACCAACTAATTTTAGTATGGCTGCACAACGTTATACTGTAATCAACAAAGGTGAACTTCGGTGCGTGATATGGAACGCTAGGGGCATTCCCCGAAAGCATATCGAGTTTCACAACTTTCTGATAAAGCAAGAAATCGACGTTGCTTTCCTCTGTGAAGCTCATCTCAAACCAAGCCAAGACTTCAAGCTACCTGGCTATTGTGTGTACCGTAAGGATCGAATGGCTTCAAATGCTGCAAGATGTGCGTCTGGGGGAGCTGCGATCATCATTAAGAAGGAAATTCAACACCAAGAATTAGTATCCAAGTCTTATGCAGGTATGGAATCGGCCTCCATCATTATCAATGACGTCTCCTGTGGTGAAGTGAAGTTCGTGGCGCTCTCCAATTCACCTAAACATTATCTTGACATTTGTGAGCTTGATGAACTCTTCAGTGGTGACACTCCAGTCGTCCTGGCTGGTGACCTAAATGCCAAACACCCAAGCTGGACCTCCAGAACGCAGAATTACAACGGCATGATTCTCTATAGGTACATACAAGGTAGAGATGATATCATCGCTGCTGGACCTGTGGAGGACACTTACTACTGCGACCACTCCCCTAGTAGTGACGTTTTGGACATCTCGCTCTTGAAGGATTTCTTCAAACCGTGCAATATCTTCACGATTGATGACCTTTCTTCTGACCACAATCCTGTGGCATTGAACTTTGACAATGTTGACATAAATTTCCGAGAGGAACTCGTACATCATCAAGACTGGTAGCTCTACAAAGATATTCTTAAGGACTATGGCTACCATCCCGACGTTGCTTACTGTACAGAGGACATCGATCAACTTGTTGATGACATCACCAAAAGTATTAACAGTGCCATATTAGTGTTCACGAAATCTCCGATGTCATCAAGCATCTTAAAAGCAGGAAAGCAGCAGGTATCGATTCCATCACAAATAGCACTCTCAAGAACTTACCTCCTAATGTTGTTGCGACTATTACCAGGGCCATGAATGGAGACATGGTTACTTTCCTGTCAAGTGGAAAGAGTCTGTCATCGTTACCATACCGAAGCCTGGCCTAAACCCTGCTCTCCCTGTAGGCCTATAAGCTTGTTACCTATGTTATCAAAAGTGTTTGAACGCATCATTCTTAAAAGATTTCGTACACCAGTGATTTCATGTAGCCCCACAAAAAAAAATCCAATGGGGATAGGTCAGGTGACTGTGGTGGTCAGGCGATTGGTCCCCCAAGTCCAATCCACCGATGGCTGTACGTCAAAGCGAAATAAAAGGCGGGACAATTGACATCTCTTGAACAGATGTGGGCTGCACCACATTGCCTAATCGCTCGCGGGACGCCAACAATCAGGCAGCGCAACATACTTTAATCCCCCTGTATCTCTGTGGGGGTTGGCTTGCGACACCATGTTCATAGGAATAAAAATGCTTCTTTATACATGTTCTCTCACGTATATGAATATTTACCATTTATTTCCGGACACCCTGTATATTTGTACAATCACGGTTGTCCATTTATTTTGTGCAAATAAGTTAAGTAATATTAGTTTGAGTCACTACAACAGATTTTTGTATTTATAGGAAAACCAGCAGCCTTATCTGATGATTCAAACCCAGACTGGTGCCATCAATTAGGCTCGGCTATAATAATGTTACGTCTGAAGAGGTGGCGTGCGCATCATTACGACATGAAAGAAGAATTGCTCGTAAGCAAGAGAGTTTTATGACAGTTTCTGCTGTAGAGCAAGTAGAAGACCATGTACAAAATCAAGACATGTCAGAAGTAGACTCACAGATACCTGCTCATCAAAATGAGGATGACAAGAAAGATACCGGTGTAGCAACATAGATTGACATGCAGAGCAAAGATATTTCAATTCTAGAAACTGAGTGCCAAATCCTTTGCTTTGATGTACAGAATCTAAAGTCAAGCCCAGAGCATTATTTTACCGAAGAATCGTTCAGGTAAGAATGATGCAATGGTACATTTCTATACTGGGTTACCAAATTATAAAATTTTGTTAGCAGTGTTTGAAATGGTGTCGAAATCAATTTCATCTACTTACCGAAACCGCCTTTCGAAATTTTCAGAATTTGTCATATTTATGATGCGAATAAGGCTAAACCTTCCCACTCAAGATCTCGCATATCGGTTTGAAGTTTCTCAATCAACAGTATCACGAATTTTTGATAAACGGCTACATTGCTCGTATGTACTATATTAATTTGTTTAAATTCATAGTTTGGCCAGATAGAGAAACAGTGTGCAAGACAATGCCTTATCATTTAAGGTAGCATTTGATGGAAAAGTTGCAGTCATAATTGATTGCTTTGATATTATTATCACCAGGCCTTCATTTTTAATTGCTCGTGCAGCAACGTGGTCTAATTACAAACACCACAACACAGTGAAGTTTCTTATAGCCATTACCCCACAGGGAAGCATTTCATTTGTCTCTGAAGGTTGGGGTGGACGTGTAAGTGACAAATATATAACTGAAAACTCTGGAATTTTAAAAAACCTTTGCTCTGGAGATAAAATTTTAGCAGATAGAGGGTTTAACATTGCTGAAAGTGTTGGCTTTTACTGTGCAAGCATTGCAATTCCAGCTTTCACAAAAGGTAAACAATAGCTTACAGCTTTGGAAGTTGCAGATATACGCAGAATTGCAAGCTTGCTAATTCATGTGGAAAGGATCATTGGCCTTGTTAGAAATAAATACCATATTCTTCAATCAACATTAGCCGGCCAGGTGGCCGAGAGGGCTACGGCGTAGGCTTTCTAGTTCTCGACTCCACCTGGTCGTGGGTTCGAATCCCGCCGTGGCCATGGATGTTTGTGTTTGTACCGGGCTGCGTACAGGTATAACTTGTTTAAAAGGCGCAAATGACTTTGTAGTCGACGCCAAAAACTCTAATAAACCAACCAACCAACCAACCAATCAACATTACTAATAGAATGTGTGACTACATATGCAAATCAAAATATTACACCTACTGATAAGCTAGTTAGTCTGTTGTGCTCTTACCAATCTATGCCCTTCAGTTGTACCAACGGATTAAAAATTACTTGTATTTTTTTATTTTAATAAATATTTTATTTTATTAAATTAAATTTAAAAATTGTAACTAAGAAATTAAATCACAAAAATCCATGAATCATTCTTGAATATAAAATATTAGATTAAATAGAGTTCTCAAGAATTAGCCATTTTAATTCTTGAAAGCGCTATTTAAACTAATATTTCATATCAAAGATTGCAGCAGGTAACTTATTTCATTTATTTTATTTATTAATATACTAGCAGAGACACCCGGCGTTGCCCGAGATAATTACAGTTGTAGATTAAACAGAACAACCTCATGAAGTTAAATAATAAATTTGTTTTCAGATGTTTCCAATACCCAGATACCTTTTTGTCATCTCTGCCCAATACTCATTTCGATAGATATGAATTATTGTTATAATCCTTCGAAAGATTATTAGGACATAACACCATATGGTTGTTGGTTTGAAGAGTTGAGTTCATGTATGCTTTGTTATCGTTTATGTCGCCAACTGTAGCTCGAACGAAGGGACTACGTCCTCTGTCATCTTTCACTCTTTCTCAATAGTCTGCTAACTCTCCATTATCTCTAGTTATTGATCATTATTAAATATTTCTAAGAAAACATTAACTTCTAAGAAAAGCCCGAATAACAGGAATTCTACGTATTGTTACAAATTCAATTTTGTTTTATAATTCTTAGAGGTGGGATGGAACCACCATTCTTAATGAACTTACTTATATTGCACACTTTGCCCGGGCTTTACTTACCCTCTTGTTGTTCTGTCTCAGATTAAAATGTTATCCATCCTCACCCCCGTGAAGCATCACTGGATACTTTAGACCAGGGCCGTCCAACTCGTGCACGTCGCCCGCGTGCAACATAAAATGTTCGCGGACAAAGCTCACGGGCAAAGCCGAGGAGATAGTCCAAAACTCAGGAGGGGAGTGGGAATAGTTTTCCTATGCAGTCTTGCCAGACTTTAGGGGGCGACTGCATTAAATGAGGCATTATTTCTTTTGTTACTGATACTTGCTTGTTTTTCGTCTTGCATAGCATGGCGCACATTCATAAAAAGCATAAAATCACTGAACCGGTATTTAAACCGCAGTGGCAGATTATGTTTTTTCTTTCATTGTTCACAGATCGGATTCGAAATAATTAATATGTAATCATATCCTATTAAGGGAAAATATAATTCTACCTGACATCGAGAAAATTGTCACATTAAAACGAAGGAAATAAAAATGGTAAGCTGCCTCGTTTGTTTGTTTTTTTACAATGTCGAATTGATAATTAGTAATTCGACTTTAAGGAACTGATCAACGTAATGTGCAATAGGTGAGTAAGGAAGATTACCCGCGTGCACGGGCGCTGCCCGCGGACAGACATCTTGGACAGCCCTGACTTTAGACCTATCTTTTAAAATATCTCTTGCCCTTGACGTAAAAGCTCTTATACCCTCCTGCTCTAGCGGAGCTTCCGTTGTTCAGATGTTTCCAATGCCCGGATAGCTTTTTGTCTTTCTGTTGCAAATTTCACTGATCAATACTCGTTCTTTCTCTTTTTTTTGACAAACACACAAATTTTCGCCAGTCGTCTGGACGTTTTTAGGGAGCTCAAGGGAGACCCGTGTGATTCCTTAGCCTCCTCGATAAACACTGCCTTATCTATGCCCTGTCATTGCATAATGATATTTATGCTCGTTGTTAATAATTCGTTACCCCCTCCCAAAAAGATGTTAATATAGGTTAATTATGTAGTGCCAGGCCAGTAAATAATCGGCCTCGGTGGTTCAGCGGTTGCGTGATCGTCTCTGATGCCCGAGTACGCGGGTTCGGAAGGGAAGTAAAGCCGTTGGTCCCGTGTAGTCGTTTACCGGCTGCACGTTAAAGAACCCTTGCGAAAAAAAATTTACGGCCCCTATAATGCCGTCCTGAAATGACCATAGCAGTTGAAAAGGACGTTAATACCAAACAAACCTACCAAACACCAGTAAATGTGGTACGTTTGTAGTGCCACACCAATAATGTATTAAGTTTATAGTGCAACTCCAGTTAATGTGTTAAATATACAGTACAACACCAGTTAAAGTGTTAACAAACTTTCAACCCTCCCTTTCCTCCTATTAGGGGTTGAATTTCGAAAAACCCCTTCTTAGTGCTCACATTTCGTAGGGAACCTCTGTACAAAATTTCAAGTTTCTAGGCATTATGGTTTGGGCTGTGCGTTGATCACCCACTCACTCACTCACTCAGTTTCTTCTTTTATATATATAGATTACCTAATAAACAGTTTCACGTCATTCAAATAAACAAAAGAAAATTATTATGCATACAGTTTTACATAATCATTCATAGCCACTTTTTTCTTAAAGTGTAAAGAATTTAAACCACAGCATAAATTAATTTTTTCCTAGTATCTTTGTCAGTCTTATCCAGTTAACTGTTTGTAATATTCTGGAAGAATTGCTTTAGATGAAGCAATGTTAACAGAACCGAATGAAACGTGTGTACGAATCGCGATCAGATAACGCTTTGGAAACTGTCATGGCGACTTCCGGTTACATCCGGG
Source organism: Rhysida immarginata (assembly GCA_023313115.1). NCBI lineage: Eukaryota > Metazoa > Arthropoda > Chilopoda > Scolopendromorpha > Scolopendridae > Rhysida > Rhysida immarginata. The sequence continues at coordinate 152,588 of JAHWFO010060443.1, forward strand.
TCACTAGTGACGCACATGCATAGGGTCTATATCAGTGATGTGTTAGAAGAACTAGATCGGCGACTCCCCACCTCTCCTAATGCTAGCGGGTCCCAAATTGAAGGTTGAATCTTCCCCTATTCAAAATGGCGGAAAGTGCCTCTCGGCCTATTGCATATGGTATATTTCAAACATATTTAATCGAATAAAATTGGAATCGACATAATGAAATGAAATGTTTAATAAAAATTTCACAAATGAATTAAAAATTTCTTAATACACCAAATAATTTTTAAATTAAAACAATTTTTATGTATAGCCTAATAACATTTTTAACATATAGCCTGATAATAATTTAGAAATAATTTAGACGTAATTGTTGAAGTTTTTAAAATTTATGAAATTAATCAATTATATGTACAGTATAAAGGATTGAAAGATTGAATTTTTATTCAGTCAGTTTCCACTGTTGCCAGTTATAATTTCACCGATGCTTAAACTGAATCTTTTTAGTCAGCAGATGCCTTGATGAGTTACCTTGATGCAGCTATAAACTGTACTTCTTTGCTTCTGAAGAGTGCGATGCATGTTTTTTTTTTACCCGCTCGAATCGTACAGTTATATGCCACGCAAGAATTTACTATATCTCAGCGGAAAGCCAATAAATTATAATACATTATAATATATATCAATTTCGAGTCGAGCCAATTCGCCTTACTGTAGCAGGCAACCTCCGTGCGTGAATCGAAATCGTTTCTTGCCCCTAAACCAAATGGCTTCTAATTTGGACGGAAACGGAAGTAGAAGACGCCGATCTAGTTCTTCTAACACATCACTGCTCTATATATAGAGATTAATTTAACGATGGCTGATCGAACAAACGCACGTGCGCACGAAAGAACGCACGCAAGGTACGAAATAGCCTCGCAGGCACGAACGAAATTTAATTGTTAAAATCGGTGATGTTGTAACAATAGAACGCACATCTATTGCTGCGTTATTCCGTCGTGCCAACACCACTTAAGCGTGGTTTCCACATCACCAGAAACCGGAATCAGAAAATCAAAACGGAAATTTTCCGTAAGAATGATCCGTTTCCATTCTGGTGGCGTGAGCTGTTCCACATTAACAGAAAAGTACGTCGGACAATTAGAACCCAGTCGCCATCTGCCGTCAATTTACTGTTCTACTGGTATCTCTGCAACTCCAAATATAAATTAGACGACCAACAAACCGCAGCCTTTGCTATAACTATCTCTACTCAATTTCGAGGTGTTTGGCTTTGAAATCCGACAGGCTCTTAATAAAATACCATTTTGATAAAATATAATCCACCATTTTCCTGGTTTGGAATGGGCCCTCTGGTTATCCTGGACCAAACGTTGAATGGTCCACGGTATCGTCAACTCATCGGAGACCATCTGCACCCGTTTTTGACATTTCAATACCCTGACGACGTAGCAGTCTTTCAAGATGACAATGCTCCCCCATATCGCTCCAATGTCGTCCGCGAATGGTTCGAGGAGCATGCAGGAGAGGTCCAACGACTGAGCTGGCCAGCCCGGAGCCCTGACATGAATCCCATCGAGCATATCTGGGATGCTGTTGAAGTCAGGCTCCGGGCACTGGATCATCCGCCCACGAACGGGCAGCAACTATCTTCGGCTCTGCAGACTATCTGGTGTCAACTGCCTCCAGAAGTGTACCAGGGACTTGCAGACTCACTACCACGCCGTATTGCTGCACTCCACAGGGCCAGAGGTGGCCCGACCAGATATTAAGTAACTATACCATGAGTTTTGCTAACTCAGTATAGTGTTCAATGACAGAGATGTTATGCTTACACACTTTCAACTGACTAACTTAAATACGGAAGGGTCAACTACCCTTCCCACCCCGATATTCTAATATTTTGAACCAGTAAATTACGTATTCTAATTTTCTGAATCATTAGTTTATTTTTTTTACGTTATTTAAATGACCTAGTTTTGAATCTTACTTTTGTTACGCCAAAGGCAAGATACTTCCTTCGCTGTACAATTTTAATTTCTATGAAACAACTTACCATTGGGCCTGTATGTCAATCAGAGTGTTGTCTTCTGTGAGTATTCTAATATTTTGAAAAGGAGCTGTATATCCTAAAAGGTTGGGTCAATTGATTTAAAAGTTACCCCCGCAGCCCCCCTCACAAGTGGGGACGGGATAATTTTTTAACTAATTAATTTCCCCCACGAAATAATTCACCTTTGATTTTGGACATTTTTTCGTACAATGCTTAGTTTTCCGAGATATTCAGTTCTCTCAAGATAAATGCCTCACCCTGTATATATATCACTGACGAGTTAGTTTACCCTATTGCGGCCAAGATAAACGGGATTTGAGTGAACGAACAAACTAACCTGGATTAAAGGATTTCAATATGGTGAGGAGACTCTTTTCGTTTTCTTATGGCGTTGGTATTCGACGCATCCACAATTAATTAAAGACTGTCAGTGTTGCAGTGCAACCGATAGAAGGTTAATGATTAACTGGGTGAGTCCGGCGATTTTCCAATGAGATGCGCACGTGGTCGGAATGGAACATGTGTAAGGGCCTAACGTTCGATACGTTGTAGAATGGCCCGGTGGAGCTTGTTCGTTACACAGTGGTAGTGAGTCTGTCGAACCGAAAAGAAAACGCCCCCGAACTGAGCAAACAAGCATAATTTCGTAGAGTTATAAAAAAATGAACTGTGACTAACTGGTGTAATATGTTAGGTTGCGTGGGTATAGCTGTCAGTAATAATAACCGGCTGCAAGACGAGTATGGGGTGACCTCACACATAAAGTAGAACCGCGGACGTAATTGGGCTCCTTGCGCGGAGGTCTATAATCGGCAACGTTAAGGGACTCCTTGACTGCCCTTATGATGGGATACCGGACATCGGCGTGCTGAAAGGTTTGTCGGTGCCCAAGCCTAATGACGGTGCTCATCCGCTCCCCTGTCATGTGGGGCTGATACTCCCAGGGATGCCCCTCGATAAAGCATCAAGGTACACATACAGGGATGGTTCATGCCGAAAAAGGCAAAGTAGACAAGATATCGGACCGGCTATGCAGAAATTCGGGTGAAGGACTCTGGGTTCGGACCAGAACGATTAGGAAATGGTCGCGTCCGTTCGGGCCCTTTTTTATTCTTGACGTCCCAAAACCGGGATGATTCACCATCAAGGGGGTTAAGTGGTGCGACGTTCAAGTAGTACAGAGTGACCGGGTCTATATCCGGCGCGAGGCTAAATGTAGGAAATCGAACGGGGGGAACAGAGCATTGTCACATGGTCCCAAAAATTTTCTTTTTTTCCGGCCATTAAAAGAAAAGTTATCAGTCAGGAGAAAACATTCATCTGACAAAGGGACAGCTCAAAAAAGGGTTACTAACCAAAATCTCGCATCTGGTGGAATCGAGGGGAAATTACACGAAATGATGTTAGTTTATAACGGGGTTGGTGTAGTGTTAACCATACTGATAAATATTGATGGTTATGGGAATATTTATGGAACGTAACGGGAGGCGTATGTGACATGTAACATCTGTGTGGATTATGGGTTTTAGGGATTAATAATTGTTTTATAAGTTTTAATATTAAAGTTCGTAATTCATTTTGTTTTATCCTTTTTAGCTTGCTAATCGATTTCACTTTTAAATTTCCTTTTTGGCTTGGCCATCACTTTATGTTTATTGTTGTTCTTTTGTAGCAACAATGTATTAAGTTGTTTGTTGCCTACGATTGTTGGGAAGGGGGGGAGGGAGAGAATTTCAGAGAAATGATGCTGACATTCTGAGCAATTTCCTAATAAGGAAGATGTCATGCTGGCTATTTTTGGTTGAAGTAGAAGCTTCTGAGATTCCAGAGAAATAACAGCGATATAGACTCGCAAGAAGTGAAGGGGGCAGCATCAGCTTCTTGCCCTTTCTGCATAGATGGACAGTCTCTGTGAATAAAGGAATTAACAATACAATATTATACAGGGTGAGTCTGAACCTCTGTCACAAACTTTTAGGGGAGGTAGTATGGGTGATTCTAAGCAAAAAAGTTCATATGAACATGGGTCCGAATTTGAATGCTAACTGAGATATGAACCCGAAATAAAAATGCCGCCACCAAGATCAAGATGTTAATAACTCAGATTCAATAACATCTAACATCTAGGATGATGAAATTTGGGGAATAATATGGTACACAAAACTATGTATAGCGTTAAACTTTGATCGAATTCCAAGTTACGCACTCAACATCATAACACGTGCTGGTTAGTACTCTCATGTGAGCACTGTTACGATTTTGAATGGAAACTACTCGTTGGAATATGATCAAATTTTAACCGCTACTTTTTTATCCGTTGTGCTGGAAAAAAATTTGTTGGGTGGGTTGGGCGACTTTTGGGTGGGAAATAGATAAAATACTTACACATGAAGCTCTAATAATAACAAAACACATAAAAGAAGAGAAAGAAATGGTTTTTAATAATCAAAACTTGATTATCAAATAAACTTCGAAAAGAATCCACCCAGCCACTAGGACAAAACCCCCGGACCAAACTATCGGACTAGTCCCAATTAGGACAAAACCCACGGAATAAACCATAATAGGACAATTCAGATTGTTGATTGTTTATATTTATTTTTATTTATTGATCTTTATAATATTTGTATCTCTTTGTGACAAATAATTTTGGTGACAAAGCAATTTGTTACTGTATATCACTAAAACTAGTTTCCTACTTACTGTATCTATGCCAGCTTTGTAGTGCACATAATTCCTGATGATGAGGTTACACTTGAAATGCGTCAAATGAAAATAAACTCTACCGTGTTGCTATTACTAGACCCTACTTTACTTCATTTACCAGCAACACTGACCAAATTACTACAAAATTCTACAAATGCAATTATTGAATTTCACTTGCGTTATACAATTGTGTTATGTCATAGTAGCTTGTGTTATGTTATTTCAAATTTTGCCGATACGAGGACGTGTGAAATCTAAGGTGTGAAGATTTTTTTATAACAGTCTGAAATGCAAACATTAAATCTGCGGGAAACATGTCAAGTTGTTGCAAATTTCGTTTGATTTCAAAAGATGGAGTTTGCGGAGTTTGATAATCGATTAATCGACTAAACAAATCCAAGTAATCGAATGACTCGATTACTGAGAGACTAGTTAAACGATGCATTTAGAATCTATTGTTCTTAAGTAAAACCATATTTATTCTGTACAACAAAAGAAAACGAGGGCATGGCGCAGGAAATGCGCAATTAGCCAATCAGTAGCGCTTAAACAAAATGCGCTCATCATGTACTGTAAGTTTTTATCATAGCCAACATGATAGGGATAGCCTGTTCTAGTGTTTTTCCTAACTGATGTAGTATCGATACTGCAAAGTACTCCCCAAGGTAAAAAGCCTCAACGTCCATAAGTCCCAAAATCCTAACGTCCATAAGCCCCAACAGGCCAGGCACTGGAACATCTAGGACGCTCCAGTTTTCTTTCTTTTTATATTACTTTTTTTTTTTTCATTTTCCTTATTTGTTCTGTTTTTGCTTTTTGCTCAGGTTTCATGCCGTGGTTGCTTTTACCACCTAACCCAGAACACATGGCAAAAAGTTCAGGGTCTGAGCTTACGCTTTCATATATGGATGAGGAAACGGTGAGGCACTTTTGCGGGATGATAGATGATTGGCTTTCCTATCAATCGAAGATGTACAGTTTGGAGAAGGTTATCTTTCACGAAATATGCCTGACTTTAAAGGACTGCTGGAATTGCTAGATTATTTCATTAGCACTTATGTGCAAGGCTATCGCAGGACCCAGCCTCGACCTCAGCCCGACGGTACAATTTCCCAGGTGACAATAAGATCAGTTCCACCCTTGTATCCGCCGGAGCTGTGGAATGTTCACCAAGCCACTCTCGACGACGAGGATCGAACAAATAATTTTTGCGAAAGCTGTCATTCTTCATTTAATAATTTGGTGGGGTATGCACATCCAACCATTTGGAAGGCGATAGTAAACATACGGAAAGATCAAAGTTTGGTCGAAGCTTCTTTTTTAAATGAAGCTTGCGGACAACCTCCATAAAAGCGGATTAGACGTGCCCGGCAACATCATCAGCGGCGGCTTAGGAACCTGTGCCTGGACTATGTGAAAGGGAGGAAGACATTGCCAGAATTTTTAGAGGGTGTAGGCCATGCAGTCAGGTTGAATTGAAAGTCCGACATCCCTCATGTTTATGTTATTGCTTAACTTAATAAATATTTAATTTCTTGTATTTCTTTTATAGTTATTAATCAAATAATATTTATGTTCTGGGTGACCAACCATGAACCAGGGCCTGATTATCAGGCCACTGCAAACGTCCCATCCATACAACATATGGAGGAGCGTCCTAGATGTTCCAGTACCTGGCCTGTTGGGGCTTTTGGTCGTTGGGTTTTAGGATTTTGGGGGCTTATGGACATTGGGGCTTTTTATTTTGGGGCGTCGCGCCTTGGGGCTTTTCGACCTCGGGGCTTTTTAGTGGCCCCCGGGGTCCCCACATAGCCTAACCGCTTTAACAATGGAGACCTTGTATGGCTATGTATGCTGAATTTTTTCGCGTTTTCGCGGTTTATTTTGAAAGAAACACAAATTCGCACTCTCTTATTTTGCAAGCATCTATAGTAGCTTCAGATGAGTAACATATTTCAATTTGGTATAAATCTGTGACATACATGTTCGAGGAATTCCCTTGTAAGTATCAAATACCCGATACTCTCAAAGTATCGATATATATTTAAAAAAATGGTTCATTATTTTATATTTTATCATATTTTTTTTTCCAACAGCCCAGAAGGTTAAAGTTAACCAGTAAAGACAACCATTCTCCCTTCTCCAATTCTTTAATTCCAAAAACTGTCATCAATGCTTTGCAAAAACAGCAACGCGGTCAATTTTCTTGGAATTAATGTTTCTAGTTGGGCTTAAATTCCAGACACTCTGAAGGCACAGAGGTAGCCAACACACACATAAACTGCATAACAATTTTGTAAACATTTGGATAGATTGTAGCCAATGCTTGCCATTCTTTTAAAGGACTGCACATTTTACTTGAAAAGCTTTGATTTAGGTATTGTCTGAGCTCACCTGAGACACCACCTGCTTCATCGTCGGTCTGATGAGATTTGTTTACCAACTCATCATTCGACAATCGAACAGTGTAGTGTATCGGTATTCGTGTGGAACTTGAAGCATAGCTTCCATAATCTCACCCTTCATAATTATATTCCAAAGGAAATACACTGAACTAGAAAAGAAGCCTGATGTACCCACAAAGGTCATCCAAAGTATGAAAGAAGAAAATTGCCTCCTCTTAGTGGAGGAAAATTTGATTGACGATTGTCTGAACTAGGAGTATATTACATAGTAAGGCACAAAAAATCGAAAAAATTTATGAAACCCAGTAATCTGGAAGGAAGCCAAACAGTATCGACTGGATATCATAGGTATTACCTCGTAGAGTCCGGGTTCTGGAACTGTGGACTTAGAAGGAGGGTGGAAGCTTTTCTACTCTGGTGTCGACCCTAACATGACTGGTAGATTACAAGTCCACGGCTGGCAGATTATGTTGCAGATTGGACCACTTAGGCGGAAGACTGTGTCTCCTGAGGCTTCAGATAGGGAAACGGTCTCTCTCTCTCTATTCGTTGCGTATGCTCCGAATACAGTCACAGAATACCCACTTTTTCTAGATGAAGTTAATGCTGCTCTTAGCAGGAGAGGGAGTGCAGATTCTGTCATCCTGGTGGGCGACTTCAATACACACGTAAAGGCTGATGACCAAACGTGGAAGGGCGTGATTGGGAGGAATGGTGACCCCGTTTTAAATGCGAATGAGAGGTGCTTGTTGGATCTCTGTTGCAACAATGGACTTTCCATCACAAACACCTTCCTCCAGCAAAGGGATGTCCATAAGTATACCTGGTACAGGGATGCAATGGACCAGAAGTCATTGTTTGATTTTGTAATCGTGTCATACGACTTATTCCGATCAGTGTTGGATACTCGTGTAAGAAGAGGGGCAGAACTATCAACTGATCACCACCTTGTTGTCTGCACTTTCCGGTTCTCTGAATCCATGCCAACCAAGCGAAATACTAGGTTCAGACAAACTTGGCGCATCAAATAGGAGGCATTGGAGGATGGAGCTGTAAGGAAGACCTTTGCAGATAACATATCTTCAAGTTTCAAAGAACTACACAGTGATTGTAGTACTGTTGAAGAGGAGTGGCAGTTGTTTAAAACTGCTGTGATTACTTCGGCTACATTGTGCTTTGGTCATAAATGGCTGAGTGTGGCGCAGGGCAGTGAGAAAAGGACTGCATGGTGGAACGGTGAAGTCCAAGAAGCTGTCAAGGCAAATAAGGAAGCCTATTTGCTATGGCTTGCAAATAAGTCAACTTCGAATCGAGTGCGGTACACTGAGGCGCGAAAAGCAGCAGCAAAGACGGTATCAACAGCTAAAGCCAAGGCCTGGGAGACCGTGTGCCACCTCCGTCGAAAGAAGTCTCTTTCATCACAATCTATTAAGAGTTCAGATGGGAGGCTTCTGAAAACGGAGGAGAGCGTATTGCATAGGTGGAAGGAATACTTTTCATCTCTTCTTAATTTGGTGACAGCAACAACTGAGGCACATGAGGTGCGCCTTGGAGTGGAGAATAGTCACGGTAGTATCACTGAAACAGAAGTCAGATGGGCAATTAAGTCCCTGAAGGCTGGCAAAGCTGCAGGTGATGATGAAATCCGGTCCGAGATGTTAAAGGCCTTAAATCAGGATGGTATCTTGTGGGTGATTCGAGTGTGTCAGCTTGCTTGGATATCTGGACAGGCCCCTAAGCAATGGCAGAAAGGAATTCTGATCCCTATCTTCAAAAAAGGGAGATCAGAGAGATTGCAACAACTATCGAGGCATCTCTTTGCTCAGCATTCCTTGGAAAGTGTACACTAAGTGTCTGAAGAAGAGAAGTCGGAAAATAGTCGACTCCAAACTGTCAGGGGAGCAGTGTGGTTTCCAACCTGGCTGAAGCACGACAGATCACATCTTTGCTCTAAGGCAAATCTTTGAGAAATCCTGGGAGTATGCGAAAGAGGTCTACACTTGCTTTGTGAACCTCGAAAAAGCATATGACAGAGTTCCTCTGGAGAAGATCTGGCAAGTGTTGCAAGAGTATGGAGTGGATGGGCAATTACTGGTTGCTATCATGTCTCTGTACGAAAGCTCTGAGATGTGTGTCCGGATAAATGGCATTAAGTCAAGACCGTTTACCGTGGGTGTTGGACTCCGCCAAGGGTGCGTACTGTCGCCCCTCTTGTTCATTATCTCTATGGCCTGGATAGACAGAGGCAGCCGAGGCGATACGCGTGTTTGTGTGGGCGACTGCCTGGTGGAGAGGTTGTTCTTTGCTGACGACCTTGTCCTCCTTGGGTCTTCTCACACGAACCTTCAGCATGCACTAGACCGGTTTGCAGCCAAATGTGAAGAAGCTGGGATGAAGATCAGTGTGGCTAAAATCGAGGTTCTGGTCCTTTCAAGACAGCCTGCTCAGTGCGCTCTCCATGTTAGGGGAGCCTCATTGAGACAGGTGGAGAAATTCAAGTATCTCGGGATTGCATTCACGAGTGATGGACGGCAGGAGAAAGAATTGGATGCTCGGATCGGTGCAGCATTTTATTATCATGTGGATTAGAATTTACAGTGTTCCTTTAATTAGTATACTGGTGTCCACAGTTTCTGGCTTTTGTTGTTTAAATTGTATAACAGTAGTTTGTTATCAACACTGAGGGAACTGTTACGACCCAACAGAGCAATTAAGCTAAACTTGGCCTTGTTCATCGCATAAGTCACATGCATACAGCGTGACCATATGTAGCCCTTTGAGGGCTGCTGTAGCCCTTTTAACCTCCAAAAAGTGACCGTAGCCCTCAACGTAGCCCTTTTCAAAATGTAGCTCTTTCGTAGCATTTTTTTGTATTTTAAGAATCTTGTATTCTGGCTGCGGTTGCTAGAATCAGAATCATTGCAGGGCAGTGAAACCGAGAATAACTCAACAAACCATCTCAATCAAACAGTCAGTAACGTCACATCACTCAATTTCTGATTCCGCAGATGGGTGGTGGTGGTGGTCACAGAGTGTTCTTTCTTTACTCTGTGGTAGCGGCCTAGGGCCTGGTATAAAAACTTAAATTCTGTTTATGGAGATTTCAATAAATAAAGATTTGTAAAATTTCCTCAAATATGTAACTTGTAATAATAATAATAATAATTAATGTTATAAACTGGAGATAAACCTTGAGTATCTGCGATAGCCCAACTGGTAGAAGCATCGGCCATGACAGCCGAGATTCCTGGTTCGAACCCAGGTCGCAGAATTTTTCCTTCAATTTTTCGATAGAAAATGTTTATGTAAGTTGTAGTTTCGGTTCCTTTTATTTTTCTCCATGATAATGCAGATAGCCCCAGGTTGGGAGCCCACCGTAGCTCCGCGTAGCCCTATTTGATAGTTTTTACATCTGTGCTTTTTACATCTGGTCACGCTGCATGCATATTCCATGATAGTTTTGAATCAATAACAACGCCAAGGTATCTATAATTATCAACCCATTCCACGTATTTGCCATATAAATTTAAGGAGTCAAGATTTCTCTTTTTCTTCTTAGCGATAAACATCGCTTTGCATTTGTCAACATTCAGTTTTAATCGCCACTTGCTAAACCAGATTTCACATTCTTTAAGAGCTTTCTGCAAACGTGATACAACAACACTAGGCTGGCGTGCCCATGTCAGTATAGCAGCATCATCCGCATAAAAATATAGCTTACAGTAAGAGATTTCAGGGAAGTCACGTATATAGTAATTGAACAGAACTGGCCCCAGCACTGATCCTTGTGGGACACCGCCATTTATCTCACAGGTATCAGATAATTCATCTCCAACTCTGGCCTGAAAAGACATGTTGGACAGAAACGAGTGAACTAGACTAATTAAATCATGTGGGAAACCAACAGTTATCATTTTATAAATAAGGCCTTCATGCCAGACCTGATCAAATGCTTCATGAACATCTAAGAAGATGACGCCACAATACATCGAAAGATTAAGGGGAGTGTTAACATCCGCTATAAGTCTCCAAACTTGGAGCTGGCAAGAATGTTCCGCCCGAAAACCAAATTGTTCTGCACGGATGAGATTATTGGTTGTGCAGAAATCTAAGAATCTTGTGAGAATTGTTCTCTCCAAGACTTTAGAAATAAAAGACAGTAAGCTGATGGGAATGTAGCTTACAGGGTTTGCAGGATTTTGATCGGGTTTAGGAATACTTAGGACAACAGACTGTTTCCATGTATCCGGAAAGTAACAGTTATCCCAACAGTCGTTTATAATTTTAGTGATATCACCAGTTACATTTTGCGTTAGGTTTTTGAAGGCATTGTTTTTAATAGTGTCTTTACTTGGTGCCTTCTTTTTCTTAAGTTTCTTAAAGCAATTCTGAATCTCAGCTACCTGTATATTATGTTTGGCCACATGATGGCTATTGTTTTAATACCGTGTTATGCTGCTTTCTACCATTTTGGATATTTCTAGTCCTTCTGGACGATCATCCTTTGGAGTCACAAATTGTTGTTTAAGCGAATCAGCAATAAGCTGTGCTTTCTCTTGGTCATTATTTATAAAATGTCAATTAGTGTCTAAAAGCGGTGGTATGTTCATGGCCTTTTTGTTTTGTAAGGCTCGAATCATGCACCAGATAGAATTGTCCTGGGTTGACAAACTCTTCACTTTCTCATTCCATCATTCGTTACGTAGTTTATTTACTTCCTCATGTTCTCTTCTGGTAAGTCGGTTATATTTGGTTTTAAGCCAAGGCTCTCGTGTTTGGTGCCATTGCCTCCTTGCCATGTTTCTTTGGTCTATAAGATACTTGACTGCTGGAGTAAGATCGACATGATCAGGCCGTTTCACGTCTACTGAAGAAGCACAAACATTGATGGCATCAGTAATACGTGTAGTGACCCTATCAATATTTATGTCTATCTCCTCCGTGCTATGCACATCATTGAGTAGATTACTGTCATTTTTGAGAAGATATCTGAAAAGTTTCCAATTTTGTTTAAGCCCCATTTGTTCTCTGAAGTCATTATTTACATTCTCAAAATTCAGTGCGACCAGTTTATGATCTGAAGATAAATCATCAACAGTAAAAATATCGAATGACTTATAAAAGCCTTTCAGCAGCACAATGTCAAGGACATCACTTGTAGATGAGTGATCACAGCCATACGTATCGTTAACAGGACCTATCACAATGATATCAGTTTTGCTCTGTATATACGTATACAGGGTGTTTCATAATTGGTGTCCCATCTTTAGATCCAAATAACTCAAGGGGAAAAGATTGGGGGAAAATGAATATTGATTATTTGCTTTTAATGTCCCCTAATTCAGAATAAAAACATTTCGCGTCCCCGGGGGTGGAGGGGTAAATTTTGAAAATTTTAATTTTGTAGGGGTAGGGGTTAGACCCCATGTGTTATTTAGAAAGTTGTAGAGCATCATGTAAAATGTGGGTTTAGCAAAAAACCCGATAAAAAACCTCATGCCCTGCCCCCTTTATCGAGTGGGTAAAGTGAAAAGTATGGCTAGCCGATGTGGACAAAAACCATACTTATTAGGGCCTACATTTGGAAAACAGTAGGGCCTACATTTAGAAAATTAATGAGAATGAATGAGTCATTACCCTGGCCATTAGCTTTTCAGGGTAACGACTCATTCATTCTCATTAATTTTCAAATGTACTGTTTTCTAATAAGTAATAAAGTTCTAATAATTTTATGAGTTTTTCTGTTTTTGTCTACATTAGCTAGCCATACCTTTCGCTTTACCCACTCGATAAAGGGCAGGGGATGAGATTTTTTCACTGGGTTTTTTGCTAAACCCACATTTGACATGATGCCTCACAACTTTCTAAATAACACATGGGGTCTAACCCCTACCCCTAAGAAACTAAAATTTTCAACATTTATCCCTTCACCCCCAGGGACGCAAAATGTTGTTACTCTGAATTAGGGGACATTAAAACCAAATAATCAATATTCATTTCCCCCCAATCTATTCCACTTGAGTCGTTATTTGGACCTAAAGACGGGACACCAATTATGAAACACCCTGTATAATATGACACCGTTCTGATTATGACGTTTGGAGTTCCACTGCGAGTGCTTAGCATACATGTCTCCCGCCATTACCACTGGGATATTCCCAGAGAATAGCTCGTCAACACCGATCTTATGCTTGGGAGAGTTGTAAAGAGCTAGGAATTTAACATCGCCAACAATAGTATCTGGGTTAATAACAGAAGCAACCTCCATTCCTGTATACATCCGAATGAGGTCTTCCCGATGCTGAATGCCTTTTTTGACAATAATTGCTGCACCTCCAGATGAGCCCTTGACATTGGGAGTAACAATTCTATCTTTGTGATAGACACAGTAGCCCGGGATTCTGAAGTCTTGGCCCGGCTTTAGATGTGTCTCACAAACAAATGCCACGTCTTTATCCCATTTAAGTAAATAGTTATAAAATTCAATACGCCTCCGGGGAATTCCCCTGGTGTTCCATATGACGCAACGAAGCTTACCTCTGTTAATAAGAGTATAGCGTCGATCAGCCATAATCTCAGTGTTTGCTCATAAGAATTCCACTCATTTGTGGGTATTTTTTGCCTAATTCATTATATAAATGGCATATACTGCCTAGTTGTTTGCACATGTCTTGTATGTCATTCATGTTAAATCCGTTTTCGAGACTATTGAGGCAAAGGATGTCTCCGGAGTAACTTCGGTCGGGACTCGTTTGACTTGCGGATATTTTGGGCATTTTGTATAACTGGATGTGTGCTGCCCATCGCATCTTATACACTTTGGAAAATCTTGTCCTTTAACATTTGGGCAGTCTCGTGACTGGTGGTCTTTAGAACATTTGTTACAGTGAGGGGCTTCAGTACACCCTAGAGATGTATGACAAATCGTAAGCAGTTAAAACATTGTAATGGTCTCTTATTTCCACGGAACATTTCGATGGATACAGCTAAGGGTCCTGTGCAAGTCAATTCATCATTCAAATGAAATACACTGAAATAGGCACATAATCACATATCGTTTCATGACGCAATCAGTTGAGTCTGCTATTGGTCCGTTATTAAAACAACTCGCGTTTATCCTTTCTAAATCTATACCTTGAAAAGAACGATGCCCTATGTATCGATACCATTTGGAGCTATACAAACAAGTATCAGTAGAAATATCCCGATACCAATTTTTAAAGGTTACGATATATCGAGTACTTAGGAAAAACACTAGCCTGTTCATTTAGCCTTCAACCTATTGTATGCACTGTCGCCGCTCTGTTTCATCACCTTGTCAATAGAGGCGCTGCTAGTACGCCAAACAACAGAGTTGGCTGAGGAGAGCAGAGTTGCCATATGGAGGGTGGGGGGAACTCAAAACTACTTTTTTTTTTAGTCTTCAGGGATTTTCTGGGGGGGGGGGTTAAAGTTTTAATATCTGTTTTGACTTTTAAATAATAGCTCCAATAAAGAGAACTTTGTACCACTAATGCTCTCTTCATCGTGGCCGTTTAGGATTTAGCATGTGTAAAACTTTTTTTACCGAAAAGTTTTAGGATTTCGTGATTTTTTCGGTAAATTATACCCTAAGTAAGAATTACATGGTTAGTTTTTAAGGTTCGACCGAGGTTGCGAAGTTTAGTTCACTTCTCTAGTCAGTAATTTATTCTTTCTCTTAAGGTTGGTTGACAAATGTGGTAGGTGACTACTTCACGCTTTTGATGCTACGGAAAATATTGTCCATGAACTGGTTTTGCATGAGTCAATATAGAATTTTAGATATTTATAATTGATGTTTCCACAAAAGAATAAATAAGAATATAAAATAAAACTGTCGTTCTGCTTTATTTTGGCTTTTCATTTTTTTGAGTGACTAATTTAAATTCTCATTCCTTATATAAGTTGCTCAAAATCTTTTAAACTTTGAAACATAACTGACGATGGTTTAAAAACCGAAACGCCTATTAATAATAAATATTACGTTGTTGCAATTGAACCCAGTTATCACTAATATTAATTCATAGTGCAACGCGGAACGATTCAATCTAAATGAATTTAAATTCTCCGCTAGAAATCCAGTTCTAGGGGGAAACTTTTTTTTTTTTTAGGTAGATGATGGCGGTTTTTAACATTTCGATCTGGCAAATCTGAAGGAGAGTTTTAGTGTTCGAAATTTTTTTTAAATCTAGCATTGGCATTTAATTTTTAAGAGTATAAATGATTTTTAATTTAAATTTATACCAATCTTTAGTTCTAACTAAACTGCACACATTTGTTCGCGGGTTAAATGTCTTAAAAAAAATTTCAACAGCTTCTTCAATTGTTTTTTATGATATTGATTACAGTAGGTGCTCCGGCTATTTTCTGCAACATAAAAAATATTCATCACCGAATTAATATGTCGAACTTAATATCCTATCATACTTAAAAAAAAATATTAGTAACGATGTTTAACAATAACAATGCTAATATTAATAAAAATGTTTTTAATCAGCTGCGCTTATTTACTCCTTATTGGGCATTTTCTCTTCTCATTCGGGCTACAATTTATGTAGCTCTTTCAATCTCCATTACAAGAAATATCGATTTTTTTTTTCGTCTTATGGCTTTAAAGCATTATATTTTTTTAAATATTTGCTTCATTGCTAAGTTTTCTATTTGCTCATTAAATTATAAAAAGTATTTTAAAAGAGTCTATTTGTATATTTTAAAAGACTTCCATTGCCATGAATTGAAAACTAGGGAATTGAAATTCCGTGAACAGGGAATTCATGAAAACTTATCCCTGCCTTCTGTGCACTATTTGAAGTGAAAAAATGGAACGCAACAGCAGTGTACCATTTTTCTAATTATGTTACTTTATGTTTTTTTCTTTCGTATCAATTATTTTTTTACAATATTTTAAATCATTTTCTACAAGACGATATCACACTTGTTTACTTTTACTGTTCTGTGGCGTACTACGAGCGCCACTACTCGGCAGAATGATGCAAAACGTGACATGGAACGGCGACATAAAAAAACTACGAATGGGTATGGTTTTTATAAATCAATCACAATAGAATCTAAAGCTAGAAATATATACGCTTCTGATTGGCCAGGTGACCATGTGATTTCCTTATTTTGGTTTAAAGAAAATTCTAGCTAGGTTACTGCCTGCATACGAGCTCACTCATCGTATTTCTAACTGTGTTCACGAAATCTCCGATGTCATCAAGCATCTTAAAAGCAGGAAAGCATCACGTATCGATTCCATCACTAATAGCACTCTCAAGAACTTACCTCCTAAT
>JAHWFO010060443.1:169063-184513 GCA_023313115.1 Rhysida immarginata
GTATCGATTCCATCACTAATAGCACTCTCAAGAACTTACCTCCTAATGTTGTTGCGACTATTACCAGGGCCATGAATGACTGCTGGAGACATGGTTACTTTCCTGTCAAGTAGAAAGAGTCTGTAATCGTTACTATACCGAAGCCTGGGGCGCATTCCTCGACATTGAAATAAAACGAAACGATCTGACCCTCAGAGACATTGTCGTTCGTCTTCGATACTCGCTGTCTGTGTTGGTGAAGTTGTAACGATTAAACGTCATAATTACGTCTGCATCGTTGATAGCATTGTTAAATCTGCAAACGAAGACAGCAGTCGTCCGTTCGCCGTGAATCTTCATCGTTTTCTTTCACCGTTTCATCGTTTTCTTTTAAGTAAAGGCCCTTTACAGGACCACATTTCTATTCGAAAGAGATTGTCAAAATAAAAATTTAATCTAAATCATATAAATGCCTGCAGCAATTATTCATATTTTGCTACTTTACAGTATTTAGACTATAAATTATTTATGGAAGAACACCGTATAAAAGTAATAATTTGTATTAAAACTTTATTAACCTCAACAAAAATTAGTTTCTGAATTGCACATATTCATTTATAGTTTTCATAAATTGAAGTTTTGAAATACCTTCCAATTTTTAAGTTCTATTCTTTTGTTTTTTTGTTGTTTTTTTTTATTCCTTCTGCCAGTGTTTTATAGGCAATTTTTGTTGAGTGAATAAAGTTTAATTACTAATTATAATAAAATATTTAACCAAGTAAATTGTCACAAAGCCAATATAAATATTTTAGATTTAGCGTTTCAATTATTTCAAGAAATAAATTGCAAAAGTGTTTTGTGTGAAATAAAATAAGGCGATAATGTGTATTGATATATGAATTTTATTTAACAAATTTATTTCATCTACACAATACATTTTATGCAGCTTTTTGCGACGGCGTTTTTTATTTTTCAAAATGCAACTTACAGAATTAAAATGTATTTTGCAGAGTTAAATAACGTATATTCCGACATTAAAATTGAGGTTGTAAAATACAAGTTTTTGCGAATTCTTAAATGGATTCCTCAAATTTAAAAAGGCTGTTTGCAAATTAATAATGCATTTTGCAGAATTAAAAAATGCATTTTTTTAGAATAATTTTGCCAATTAAAAAATGTAGGTTCTGACATTTAAATTCAGCTTGTGAATTATCTTTTTACGAATTCTTAAATAAATTTTCCAAAATAAAAAAAAATGCAGTTTCCAGAATTAAAAATGCAGCTTGTGAAACAAAACATATTTTCCAAAATAAAAAGACCTACTTGTGGAACATTCAAATCCTAAGATTGAAGGGGGGAATTGTGTATAGAAAGAATAAGAAATTGGGAGGAATAATTCTTACCCCATTTTGTTAATTCCCATTTTATGATCCCAGTTTTTACCCCGTTGTTTACCCTCAATTTTGTCCCTAACAAGTAGTCCCAAGTTTTAACTCATTTTTATTTCCAAAGCAAATACCCACTTCTTTTGGCCCCATTTGTTATCTTCTATTATTTAACCTCGCTTTTTATCATAATTTTTATCTCCCACTATTAATCCCACATTTTATTTTACATTTTTCTCTGTCCATTTCTATCTCCTTTTTTTTATTTCCAATTTATATTCCCTTCATTTAAGGAAATTGGCCTATTAAAGCGAAATTAAAAATGGGTAAAAAAGGGACTAAAGTAAAAGCTGAAAAAGTCGAGGAGGTGAACCGTCGAGGATAAGTAACATCAAAAGTTGGGGATTAAAAAATGAGTAAGAAGTATCCTTACAAACTTTTTATTCTTTTTGTCCTTTTTTTACCCCCCCTTTTTTAATAGCTCATTTTTGCTCAATTGAATTTGAAAAGTTTTTAGTTTTTTTTATTTCGCAAAATACAGTTTTTTTAATTTTGAAAAGTTTGTTGTTTTTTTTTAATTCCGCAAATATTTTATTGCAAATTACATTATTACGTGGCGGAAGAATGAAGCTACTTATTGTCTTCACAATGTCCGTCCATCCGTCCGTCCCCTTCATTTATTATTTCCGCATTTTTTGAGGTAAAAGGTTGAAATTAGGAATGTAGCTTACTATGGCCATGCGCACATACACTATTTAGTTTGGCTTTGATTGGCCCACTGGGCTCGGAGTTTCGGGGGCGGAAATTAGAGGGAACCAAAAGGTCTGCGCGTATTTATGCATATAAAGGAATGAAATTCGGTATGTGGATTCCTCTAAGCAAGATCAACATTACTATAAAGTTTGGGCCAAATTGTCCCAATGGGATGAATATTGTGGGGATGGGAGTTACTTGCTCTTTAGAACTATCACTGCATTTACATGCACGTTTCGATCCGGATCGACTTGAGCTAACCCAAAAATGCCTCGCGTTTACATGCATCTAACTTGATCCGGATCGAGTCCTATAAGATGCCCTGTGGGTAAAGCTCTAGATTAGGACAGTACGCCAGACTTTGTCATCTGCTACAGAATCCGCCATTGTTGGCTCAGTCGGCCTTATCTCTTGAATTTCGCTTCCTCTAAAATACGGCTGAAATACAATTTTTAAAAATTTTCTCATTATTATCGTCTAGAAATATAATTGACAATCAATAAATTTTATAATTATTGATTTTTTCTTTAAATTTTGTTTTCAATTAAAATTTTTGTATATTTAAATAATAAGGTTGAGGTTATAATTTTATAACGTCCATTTTACAATACAATGGTTTATTAATGTTTAGATAAAATCGATTTTCATCCTTTCGGACATCATCAGTATTTATCTAAACATTAATAAACCATTGTATTGTAAAATGGATGTTATAAAATTATAACTGTATACACTAAACAATGCAACGTGTGTAATATATGAATCTTAAGGTTGAGGTTATTTATAATGTTAACTAGATTAAGTTTTTGATTTATTTACACCTCAAAATAATAATCCCTAATAACTTAAAATGCATTTGCATGTTTAAGTTTTTTATACTTATTTTTATCAAAATATAATTTTATACATTCTTATCAAAACATAATTTAAATAGATTTTTATCAAATTAATTTTTAGATTTATATCAAAAACTTCAATTTATAGTTTATTTTAATTTTATTAAATTATAAAAATTATCAAATTACAATTGTAATAATTATAAATAATAATCAAATTATAATTTAATAAAATAGAAATTGTTAAATTGGAATTTTTGATATAAATATAAAATTTAATTTGATAAATACAATTTGATAAAAAAATTTTAAATTACATTTTGATAAAAATATATATATAAAACTCCAATTTGATAGAAAATTTGAAAAATTTTAATTTGGAAAAATTACATTTTGATAAAAAAATTTACAAAAAAAAAAACCTAAACATGCAAAGTATTTTAAAATTTATTCGTTTATTTATTTATCGATATTTATTGTGTTGAGGTGTAAATCTACCAAGAACTTATTTTAGCTAAAATTTTCTATATTTTTTCTTTCAATTAAACAGCAAATTTAAACTCGATCCGGATCGGGGTGTTGAAGCCTGTTTACATGCCACTTTTTTCAGGATTGACTTGAAACTGGTCTTTCGATCCGGATCGAAAGTGTGCATGTAAACGCAGTATATGGCAAAATATGGCATGTCATATATCATTCGATCGGAAATTATGAGAAACAAAAGAAGAAAGAGCTCTTTTATACTTTCTAAATACTACGTTCAAGAAAATCAATTTAATAATTTAAAAAATTGGGGAGGGGGGTTAAAAAGTGAGATAAAAGGGTAAAAATAGATGATCTCAGGGCTTCCGCCGCTTTCATATATCTTCCTCGCGAGGATTAACTTCTTGTTTTAGTTTGAAAGTACATGTTGTACTTTGCAAAATACATGTTTTATTTCACAAGTTGCATTTTTAATTTTGCAAACAGCATTTTTAAATCTGAAGAATCCATTTATGAATTCGCAAAAATTTGTATTTTACAACCTGAATTTTAATGTCAGAATATACATTTTTTATTTTATTGCAAGTTAGATTTTTTATTCTGCAAAATGCATTTTTAATTCGATAGAATGAATTTTATTTCTGCAAAATATATTTTGAATTCTTAAGTTGCATTTTGGAAAATGCAGTCGCAAAAAGCTGCATAAAATGTAAAGTGTGGATAAAATAAATTTGTTAAATAAAATTCATTTATCAGTATACATAATCGCCATATTTTATTTCACACAAACACTTTCGGAATTTATTTCTTGAAATAACTGAATTGCTAAATCTAAAATATTTATATTGGCTTTGTGATATTTGCTTGGTTAAATATTTTATAATAATTAATAATTAACTCTATTAACTTAACAATAATTACCTAGGCTATAAAACACTGGCGGAAGGAACAAATAAAAAATACAAAAACCAAAAAAAAAACAAAAACAAAGGAACTCTTAAAAATTGGAAGGTATTTCCAAACTTCAATTTGTGTACAAGAAAACTATAAATGGATATATAAAATTCAGGAACTAATTCGTGCTGAGGTTAATAAATTTTTTTAAAAAATTATTGCTTTTATACGTTATCCTACCATAAATATTTTATAGTTTAAACACTGTAAAGTACATAAATGAATAAGTGCTGCAGGCTTTTTTATGTTTTAGATTAAATTTTTATTTTGACAATCTCTTTCGTAAAGAAATGTGGCCCTATAAAGGGCCTTGACTTAATAAAATATGATGAAATCAGTTGGAAGATACATGCGTTCGTTTTATAGATGAACGGATGACTGCTATCTTCGTTTGCAGTTTCAACAATGCTATCACAGCCAGCGAGTAACAAAGACGCCAGATCGTTTCGTTTTCGGACAATGTCGAGGAACGCGCCCCTGGTCTAAACCCTGCTCTCCCTGTCAGCTATAGGCCTATAAGTTTGTTACCTATGCTATCAAAAGTGTTTGAACGCATCATTCTTAAGAGATTTAACGACTTCTGTGTGGCTAACAATCTTGTTCGTGAAGAGCAATTCGGCTTTCGACCAGGTCACTCCTGCCAACTCCAGATCTGGAGGCTAGTTGCAGATTTAAACACACCTCTTAACTGAGCTGAATATGGTGGTCTTGTGTTTTTGGATGTCCGAAAAGCTTTTGATCAGGTTTGGCACGAAGGCCTAATACACAAAATGATTACTTGTGGATTTCCGGACGATCTTATTGCCTTGATTAGATCCTTTCTGTCGAACAGGTTATTTCGTGTAAAGGTTGGCTGCTCCATGTCACACCCGTGTGACGTCAAAGCTGGTGTTCCCCAGGGTTCTGTTCTTGGCCCTGCAGTCTTCAACTTTTTCATCCATGTCTTCCCAACATTTATAAAATGCAAGCTGTATCTGTTCGCTGACGACGCGTCCATCATGACCACCGCTCGCGTTCCCGCTCATGTCATATCTCGATTGCAGAATGCCTTACATAAGTGCGAGAAATGGTTTGCTAAGTGGAGACTGAATCTAAATGTTGACAAATGCAAGGCAATGTTCATTACAAAGAAACTTCGGAAACCCCCGAGTCCTCTCTTCCTTTCTGGTAGAGAGCTCGAATGGGTAAAACATTACAAATACCTCGGAGTGGTGATAGATGCCAAGCTAAATTGGGGCGACCATGTCTCCTACGCCATCAACAAGGCAAAGAAGGCAAAGTTCAGTCTGGTAGCTCTTCTGGGGCGAAACAGCGCGCTTGGATTGGACTGCAAACTATTGCTGTATAGGACGGTAATCCGAACCATCTTGCTTTATGGTATGCCCGCATGGGCTGCAATATGTAAGTCCAGATGGAAGGACCTCCAAACTTTCCAAAACGTTACCTTGAGGACCATTGCTCAACTTGACAGGAGAGTTGCAACAAATACTTCTATTGCCGACGATTTTGAGATACCTCCCATTGGGAATCACGTCCAGGAATTGATGAAAAAAGCTGCTTCCGAAGATGAAGGACCATCCCAATCCTCTGGTTGCAGGTATTCTTGAGCACCCGCTTACCTTCAGAAGCCTTCTTAGACATCGCAGGCCGCGCCACCTCCTGGACATCAATTTCGATGACATCCAAAAGGCGATATTTCCCGAATATTGGATCTCCTAGCTCCTCGTGTCCCTTGTCCCTCGTCAATCAACAACCAAACACTATCGTCCTAATAGGAAAGGACTCCATCTTATCCTCTGGATGACTTAACTAGGTTTCATCTGGCTTCTCGCCTAGTTCAGTGTACTTCCCGTGGTTACTTTCTGGACGAGTACGGCAGTGAAAGCGTTGCTTTCGGACCACTCGTTTCGTTTTACCTGCACTGTTCGATTGTCGATTGTTACTGCCTGCAGTGCAGCCTACACGTGCATCACGCCCACTGACCACGTGCGAATTCCGCGTTTGCTATAAGGTAAGAACATAATTATTATCAGCAATTATAGTTTACTTGATTTATTATTGAGTGGTTATTAATATTAACACGTTTGGAACAGGAGTAAACTACTGTTGCGCTAGCCTTGTCCAAAAGAAACCGAAGCTGAAAAACAGGAAAGGAGAAAACGGACGACACAGCAATGGGTAACAATGGGTGTCCTCAATCAGTGCTAGAAACAAAATCACGAAAACTTTCACGGCAATCTCAGCTTTCAAGACCCTACAAATGTCAACTGATGCCAAAAAAGCCCAATTACGAATGGCGTGTTTCATAGCCATGCATACCGCAATTTCCACAATAGATCATCTGGACCAAGTAAACCAAGCGAATTTTCATGATTAGAAAATTGTCAAGTCGTTTACGAAGAAGCGTACAAAATGTACAGCCCTAATTAACAACGTACTGGCTCCGTGTTTAAGGAAAAACTACTAGAAGATATTGGACAAAGTCCATATTCCTTAATAATCGATGAAAGCACTGATGTGTCAACAATAAAAGAAATGGCTATTGTAGTGCGATATTTTTCTGAATCCCGAAAACGAATGGAATCAGGATTTCTTGGGCTGATTCCAATATATTACTGCACCGCTAAAGGACTGTACAAACATCTTGAACAGTTTTTAGATTCCAACAATATGCATCTCGAAAATTGTGTTGGCATCGGAACAGATGGGGCCAATGTCATGTGTGGGGCCCATAATTCTCTGTTCACACTAATCAAAGAAAAACAGCCAGACTTAATTTTGTCCAAGTGTATATGCCATTCGTTACATTTGGCCTGCAATGAAGCCATTAATGTTTTGCCAAGAAACATTGAGTTCCTCATCCAAGAAACCCACAACTGGTTTTCACATTCGCCATAACCTAAGCAAGAATATCAAGAAATATATGTCTGCTTAAACAATGGACTCGCTCCTAATAAGATACCTGGTGTTGGTAATACAAGATGGCTAAGCCATGCACCAGCAACAACAGCAGTACTTAAACAGTGGGATGAACTAAAGCTGCATTTTGCTATTGCCAGTTCTAAATATAAGTGTTATTCCACAGACTTATTAAACAAGATGTACGCAGACGTGGTGAATGAACTGTACTGCGTATTTCTTGAGCCTATTCTCAGTCAGTTGTGGAATATAAATTCCAAATATGAATGCAAAGTAGCTGAACCTGGCCTTTTATACAATGAACTAACAGATTTTATTAAAAGCTTGATTAAGAGAATTTCATTCCTAGAATATGCAGTCTAAAGAATGGAAAGCCCACCTTCTGCATCCTGATGCCTGCATGTTTGGAATTGTTTTCTTGCAAAAAATGCACACGTCAACTTTAATGGATGGACAGAAAAAAGAAATCAAACTACGATGTCGGGAGTTTATCTTAAATTCCGTTGATTCCTTGATAAAAAGAATTTCATCGTCACATAGTGATTGGAAAAGCTGAATTGTTTGAGTTACGATTATGTGGCAACACATGACTTTTCTCATGTGCAGAAACACTTACAAACATATATCAAAAAAGATGATGATCTCGTATAGAAGAGGAATATCACATGGTCCGAGAGCTGCTGTCAGCAGTTCCAGAAAATGCAAGAGACTGTATCGGTTTTTGGACGTATTTTAAGGACTTTAAAGACTGTGCTGGAAACCCTAGGTTTAAAAATATCAGTAAATGTATACTGAAATTATTAACGGTGCCTTTAAGCAATGCAGATGTTGAACGCGTCTTTAGTCAGGTAACACTAACAAAGACCGATTTGAGAAATACTTCAATTAGATTGAAGTTCAAACTTTAGAACATATTCTTCATGTGAAATTTGGAATTTGGGCTTCTTGCGAGGGCTGTTACAAATTTCAGCCAACTGATAGGTTTTTACAAAGATTTACAAATGATACGTACACGGATTAAATATTTTGTTTTAAATTAATGGAGACAGCAAACAATTTTGACTTTCTTAAATGTATTTTTTTACTTTGTCAATTAAAAGATTAATTTTTTTACATTATTAAAAAATGGATTCTACTTTCACTTTATTAATAAGAAAATACGGATTCATTTTCTTTTACTTTAATCGGTAAGATAAGAATTGCCCATCCCCAATGATATCTAAAACAACTTTTCCCATCCCTGACTTTGGTTTTTCCTCACTTGCCTACCGGATGTAGAATCAACTGTGACGTCACGGATGATAATCTTCATTTTCCGAACCAGTTATTTTCACATTCCACATTTTCCGAACACATATTTTGCCTGACCCTGCTGCCATCTATAACGGCATTTCGTATGAAGACATCAAAGATAAGTTGGTCTCCTTTTGGGCTAGATTTTGACATCAATTGGGTGGGATAACGAACTATACACCTGGCATTCCTAACCCTATTATTCCTCCAAAATTCATTAACTTAGGCGTTGCAAAACCTGAGTTATTAACTTGTTGATCTTGGTGGCGGCATTCTTATTTCTGTTCATATCTTAGCGTTCAAATTCGTACTCATGTTCATATGAACTTTTTTGCTTAGAGTCACCTATACTACCTCCCCTAAAAATTTGTGACAGGATTTCAGATTCACCCTATATATCACTGACAAGTTAGTTTCCCCTATAAAGAGAATTGCGGCCAAGATAATAGTGAACGAACAAGTTTACCTTGACTAAAGGATTTCAATATGGTGAGGCGACTCTTTTCGTTTTCTTATGGCAGTGGTATTCGACGCCTCTACAATTAATTAACAGCTGTCAGTGTTGTAGTGCAACCGATAGAAAGTTAATAATTAACTGAGTGAGTCTGGAAATTTTCCAACTATACTTTAAATGGTAAAACATAGGTAATACATCTTGCTTGTTACTAAATATGTAGTTTTTATTGTAAACAAAAAAGCATAATAACAGTACATAAAGAAACTAATTGGATACAGAAAACAAATGCCAATAAACAATTTTACAAAGACAAATTTTTTTTAACAAAAGTCGTCATCATGATCTGAATGTACGCAAACAAAAAATAAAACATCTCCTTTAGTGCAGTAATAGAGCGGCAGTTATTATTCAGGAACCTCTGTTGGTCTTCTTTTTATAATTGCGGGCCATTTTAAATCTGTTGCAGGAAATTTCAGAATTAACCTTTTAAGATAAATATATTTTTTCAAATAATATTTTACAATTTATGGTTTTGCAGGCACTTTAGAAAAAAAAAACAACTTTTTTTTATCAATTTATAGGAAACACTGATGACATCTTTATATATAAAAATTAAGGTTCAGGGTGCGTCTGTAAATGTTCTAAAAACTTTTGAACCACTTATCCGATTGAGCTCATATTCGCACCATATGTTCGTTAGGTTCAGAGTAAGGTTTACATGTCCCCAAAGGGAGAGGGTGCAGGTATATATAATATAACTTGGTTTATGTTTGTTTGTTTCCTCAAGAGATGGCGCAAGGGAAACGCCATCAAAATTTCATCAAACAAACAGACCGAGCAACGTCGGGCATATCACCTAGTTTGATATCAATCTTTATATACACTGAGTTAGCAAAACTCATGGCATAGCAAGCACATTGATTGATGGGCATGGCTCACGAATTCACAGGGGTAACGGATTCTGGGAATGGACCATTAGACATTGTGGGAAGAGCTTGTATAAGTGATTAATCAGAACGGGGTATGATAGTAGGTGCCCGACGCATGGGAAGTTTCATTTCGGCAGTGGTGCAGGAATTTGGCTTTCCCCGCTCAACTGTCTCCAGGGTGTATCGGGAATGGCTGGATGAAGGCATCACAGTCCACAACAGGCACCATACCGGGCGTCCAGCTGCCCTGAATGAACGTGACCGGCGACACCTGGGACGAAAGATTCACAGAGACAGGAGCGCAACAGTGCAGCAAATCACAGACCAGTTCAATACTGGCCGCACTAGAAACGTCTCTCGGTGGATAATCCGTCGGAATCTGCATGCCCTCGGGTTTGGCAGCCGTCGCCCTACATAGGTGCCAATGCTTACCCAGCGTCATCGGACACTCCGGCGTGCATTTGCCACCAACCATCTTGGCTGGACTCTGCAACAGTGGCGAACGTCATATGGTCAGATGAGTCACGATATCAACTGTACCACGCTGATGGGAGGCACCGTGTGTGGCGCAGACCTCACGAAACGATGGATCCCGCATGCCAACAGGTGGTGGTGCAGGGTGGTGGGGCGTCAGTGATGGTCTGGGGAGCATTTTCCTGGTTTGGAATGGGCTCTCTGGTTATTCTGGACCAAACGTTGAATGGTCCACGGTATCGTCAACTCATCGGAGACCATCTGCACCCGTTTTTGACATTTCAACACCCTGACGACGTAGCAGTCTTTCAAGATCACAATGCTCCACCACATCGCTCCAATGTCGTCCGCGAATGGTTCGAGGAGCATGCAGGAGAGGTCCAACGACTGAGCTGGCCAGCCCGGAGCCCTGACATGAATCCCATCTATCATATCTGGGATGCTGTTGAAGTCAGGCTCCGGGCACTGGATCCTCCACTCACGAACGGGCAGCAACTATCTTCGGCTCTGCAGACTATCTGGTGTCAACTGACTCCAAAAGTGTCCAGGGACTTGCAGACTCACTACCACGCCGTATTGCTGCACTCCACAGGGCCAGAGGTGACCCGACCAGATATTAAGTAACTATCCCATGAGTTTTGCTAAATCAGTGTGTATAGCGCACTTTCCGTCTGTTTGTTTGTTACTCCATAACTTATGAACCGGGCAACCCCCGAGGCTGAAATTTTGCTCAGAGGACCTCGAAGACCCGGAGAGTGTCTTAGGCTAGGTTCCGTTCACGTCCGACCTCCCGTTGGCCTCCTACGCTCTTCTAATCCATACTCAGATGGCAACAACATCGAAAATATAGGAGATATCTCACCAACAACATGCACGGACCAACAAAGCAAGGCATAGTTTGTGCCAACAATCGGCAAGTTATCTTTTTTATCAACAATCGGCTGTTTGTTTTTTATGTTGCGTCAACAAGAGCTGATATTAAATGCTTGCTGTAAGGAGGCTTTAAGTTTTAAGGGGATTATCGAGGCCAACGAGAGACAGGCCAGGACACTCAAAAGTCACATGATCATCGGGGTCCGGGCAACAATCCATCCTTCATTGTTTCCAACAAACGAAAAATTACCGATTGTTAAAATCCAAGATGGAGACAATGAAGGATGAATTGTTGGCCAGACCCCAATGATCATGTGACTTTTGAGTGCCCTGGCCTGTCTCTCGTTGGCCTCGGTGATTAATCAATGACGTATATTAAAGATAGACTCTGAATTCTATTGTTAACAGCGGCAAAAAGTGAAGCAAATTGAGCAATGACAGTTCTGGGCAAGAGTGTGCCGTGGAGTAATTAGCTGTCTGGCTGCTTTGATTTTGAAGATTTTGGGCCCGAGGAATAATTAATTCAAAACCATTCTTCAAAGTTGTTCTGCATACAACTGTACAAACAGACACGAAAAAGGATCAGGAATCATTTTTCACAAGCATAAATCAAAAATACGTAACTAAAATGAAAATACGTAACTGAGAGACGATCGAAACGAAATTGAAATTGAAACTATGATCGAAAAATTGTTTATGAAATATAATAAAATACTTCAAATACAAAGTAAACGAAAAGATAAACTTATCATTCCTTGATCGGCGTGTGAAAGAATTACTAATCAGCTACTCTCATGTCTAGCCATGTGTTTTGCATCATCTTCACTCACTTTCGCCATGACAGTTTTGGGCATGGAGCTTCCCAATTTGCTTCAAGTAACAACAATTGCTTCGAAGTCTACCTTCAAAGAGATCGAAATACGTATTCGCCCATTAAAACGTTTGTGGACAAGAAGTCGTCTTTTTTGCATCATACTTTCAATTACTTAATTAATTACCCATTAAATGATTATTTTGTCTATTTTTATAACATTCGGGGTCCTATGGTATCACGGGACTCCACGCGGCCGCTTACTCCGCTTACCGTTAAACCCGCCACTGTCTATGTCTAGAATATCGGTTGTCTGTGGTTGTAAATGAGAAATAGTGGAATGCAACAAATGATTATCAATTAGTGAATAACCCAGCTCAGATTGTTGGAATTGCAGAGCACACAGACAGAAAAGATGGAAAAATGGAATTATATAGATAACTAGGTGATATACCCGGCGTTGCTCGGTTTGTTTATTTGATGAAATTTTGATGACGCTTACCTGGCGCCATCTCTTGAGGAAACAAACAAACATAAACCAAGATATATTTTATTTACCGCCACCCCCACCCATTGGGGACATGTAAACCTTACTCTGAACCTAACGAACATATGGTGCGAATATGAGCTCAATCGGATAAGTGGTTCAAAAGTTTTTAGAACATTTACAGACGCATCCTGAACCTGAATTTTTATATATAAAGATTTAATAAATAATATTATCAGACAATGGAAAATTAATTAAATATTATTTATTAGAAACAAACAATCATGTACATCCATGAAGAAAAAAAGCAAGCCCCATAGAAGGAACTGAAGCCGGCTATCGTGCACCAGATGAAGAGGAGTCGGCCACGCTTCTGCGCAGTTTTCGAAATCATGCGAACTTTCACCTAGCCAACAACTTAGTTAATGTAGTTACATCGGAGTAGATGCATTAAATCGAAACTTTCCTTGCATGCAGGATAGCCATTGCTCTAAAAGATATCCTAGCACCCAAATAGAGCAAACTACACTGAGTGAGCATATTATTATGACCACCTGACATGTTTATGCAAATGCGCGCACGGACGTCGCCACAATGTTGCTAGCGGGCCGGACCAATATAAAAAAAGAAGCTGAGTGTCGTCGACAACAGTAGACTACATTGTGAGCCTGCCTTTGTCATCCATTTTACACATTGAATGACTTTAAGGCCTTTCTCAGATAATGACTCTGCTAATTCAACTATGGGTAAACGACGCGATTTAACAGCCTTCGAACGCGAGATGATTGTAAATGCTCGGAGCTATGGAGCGAGTATCAGCGAAAGAGCAGCATTCGTGGGTGCTCAAGAGCAGCCGTCGTTGAAGTATTTAAAGACTGGACGGTTAGCCGGAAGACGGGGTCTGAACGTTCGCGTTGTGGCCGCCCGCGGATGACTGATGATCGGACAGAACGGAGACTGATGGTCACTAAATAAAAATTTTAAAAATCGGTTCAGCCATCGAGGAATAATCACCATTTAGCTGTTCCCATTGAAATGCATTGAAAAAAATGTAAACAAACAATTGCACGCGCTAATAGATTTTTCAAGATAGAAAATATGGCAAAGCCCTTCGCAAATTTTTTTCTGCACCATCGATTTTTGAGACCATTTTATCGAGTTCTTAGAACTTTTATCACCTGTTTTTTTAAAGCGAAGCGTAAGCGAAGCTCTGTTAACAGTCGACAAGTGTAATTCGATGACCGCATAAAACTTTTGACACGTAATAGTCACAACAATGAAAATTTGCACGTGCATGCGCATGACCATGGTGGTGGTCAAGAAAAAAAAATTTTCAAATCCGACCTACCATCGAGGAATAATCACCCTTCAATTGTTCCCATAGGCATGCATTGAGAAAAACGTAAACAAACATTGCGCGTGCAAATAGAATTTTTGACATACAAAATACGGCGAAGCCCTTCGCAAATTTTGCTCTGCACATTCGATTTTTAAGGCCAAATTTCGAAGTTCACAGCGTAATCACAATATGTTTTTGGTGTGGTTGTCGACATTGTCTACTCGCCAACTGAAACTCGCAAGCACTTGAATGAACTGCCGATGTGCATTCTCGTCAAATTCGCAACCTATAATGGACCAACATTAACCAATGAAGCAGTTCCCATTTTACCGATCGCCGTTGGCTTCAAAAAAGGAGGAGTATCTTGTACGCGTAAGCAATTTCCGCTTAAGTTAGCCTATGCAATCACCAGACACAAAGCACAAGGAATCACTGTTGATAAAGCAGTCATAGATATTGGTGATTCAGAATTTGGTCTTGGCTTGTCGTACGTGGCATTTTCACGAGTGAAGACCATCAACGGTTTATTGATCGAACCGGCATTTGCAAAGCCGCGGTTGATTAATATCAACAACCATGCATCGTGGAAGGTTAGGCGTGAAGAACTTGCCAAATTACGCAGTTTAAAATGAAATTGTTTCAACAATAAAAATTAATATCAATTTAAAGAATTTAGTTAGTCATTTTCTTAACAATCAATAACGGTTCGCTCTAAATTATTGGTCAAGAAAGCGATTCGCGAGTCGCAGTCCGCCCTAGTTTTATTTAGCAACAATGTCTAACAATTGAAATTGGGAAGTTAATTAGACACGCCCAGTTTTTCTTTCGTTGATCAGCGTATAATTATAGAAATATTTTGAATAGTTGGTTAATAACAATTTTTAAGCCGTTGTTTCTATAGAATAATGTATAGGGACATTAAAGGTACTATATTATACTTGGGGACCTTCAGGTTCTGAAATCAGTTCGTTGACTTTCAAAAGCTGCATAGTATTTGTTATACGGTTTTCTAATGCTCTCAAACATGGTCTATAGATATACATGGTCATCGAGCTTCGGCCATTTTCCATTGTTTCGAGAAGCTAAGGAAACAGATCGCGCCAAGTGCCGCATAGATAGCACTACGGCCGACCGTGATCTGCGATAGAGTTTTTCATTGAAATGAAAATGAAAGAAAAGTTTCTATCTGCCGATAGGGCGGTGTTGCAGGCACAGTTGGGCCGATTGTACATTGAGCGCCACTTTTCAATAGAGTTCCCGCCCTACCGGAAGCTAGAAACTTTAGCTTCATTTTAACAATGGAGCTCGATGACCATGAATATCTCTAGACCGTGCTTTCAAATGAACATCAACAATGATTTGAATTAATTTTATATTTATTATTTAAAAAGAAAACCACAAAAAAGGCAATGCTACATGCGTTGACAAAATATGGTGCATAACCTGTTCCTTAATGCTACCTTTTTTGAAACGCTTTT
>JAHWFO010060443.1:184913-224383 GCA_023313115.1 Rhysida immarginata
TTTAGATTTTTCAAATATACCGGTCATTTTTGAAACACCCGGTAAATAGATAGATTACTGTCAAGTGGATTTTGCAGAGTAAAAACAAGAGGATAGGAACGTAATAAAAGTTTATAAATCGATGCTTTATTCATCAGAAATTAAAGAAAATCAAGCTAGGTGGCGCTGCCACAAACGATGTAACCAAAACAAAAAAACGTTTCCTTACATGAAAAGTCAATAACTAAATGAGCAGTGGAAGTAAGAAGGTAATGTAGGCAAATAACGGCTCGCTCACGTGATGTGAAAATCTCGACGATTCTTAGAGTTCCAACACCACAATTGAACGTACAGGCAAATAAGTTCGTGTTATGAGCAGAGGGGTGCAATTCACGGCCTCAGGATAAATCCCCCTGCACCTCTTAGATAATAGGCTCCGAGGGAAAAGGGATAGACCCCGAGAACCGTATCTCCAACGTTAAGTCCAATGGCATCGTCCGCAAAGGCTTTCTGATATAACGCCAATTGCGACTCTAAGACGTTCGTATGGAGTACAGTCACGTTTAATGCTACTCGCTCGTAACTTAAATAACAGAGTTAATGAATAATTAAAGACCGCTCGTACCTGGAGAATACGTGGCGAAGAACGCGGGATTCGCTTTCCTCCGACGGGGACGAACCATTAGATGTCGGCGGGGAACAAGACGGCGGCGAGCTTCCCTCGCTCTCTCCTCGAGTGGCGTCGGGACTTGTCACGCTGCACAGCTCCGTCAGAATCCGTTCAATGGCCCTCGTTAGCCGATGCTGCCATTTCGCGTCGTTTAAACCTGAAGCGAACACAGGTCCTAGTTCGCTTTCTGCGTTGCGAAGGTGGGAGTCCTCTCCCTCGCCGGCTGCTATCACCTATTCGCTGTCGCGACGTTCTCCGGGCGAAGGTTCCGTCGCTGCCGACTCTACGATCGATTCTCGGTCTCCGTCTCTCTTATGACGGCGACTCCGTTTGCACGCTAGCACTTCAGGTTTGAACTTTTCCACAACGTGGAGGCCGTCTCGATTACTCGATCTTCCGTGTTGCTGCCACAATTCTCTCTGTCTCCTTCTTCCCTTCTCCACACGTGTCGCTTTCGGAGTGGCTCTTTGATGATCACGTAACGTCGTCGCGTCATCAGCCTCTTTCTGTTTCGCCGATCGTGCTCTCTGACGAAATCCACGTGACAATTACACAATAAATACATTTTTGATACAATAAGACTAGCTGATTTAAGTATTGGAAAACCTGCTCCGTCGCCAAATTGGAACTTTGACACTACCTCGATGAGTAGCGGTGTAAGTTATTTCCAAAACAAACACATAGTTACGTGAAGAAAGAAACCCCTTTTTAGTACATGCAATGTCAAAACAGTAAGTTTAACGCTAGTACGTTTATTTTAGGTGTTAATAAAGACCTGAAATTTTACTCAACGTTGAAAAAATGAAGAAAACAGCTCTCCTAACGAAGTGACAGCAGCCACTGAACCAAAACTTTCGGAGATGGTGTGTGCAGTGTTGCCACTTCAGCCAACTCACCCGCTGGCATGATCTAGCGGCTCATTTCGAAACTAAAGCGAGTTGGAAAATTTGCCCCTATGGAAAATGTGCCGCGGTCTCCCCTACATTGTAGAACGGCCTGGTGGAGCAGGTTCGTTACACAGTGTTAGTGAGTCTGTCGAACCGAAAGAAAAGGCTCCCGAACTGAACAAATAAGCATAATTCTGTACAGTTATAAAGAAATGAACTGTGACTTACTGGTGTAATATGTAAGGCTGCATAGGTGTAGCTGTCAGTAATAATAACCGGTTGTAAAGTGGAGCATTCCTAGTCATGCTGGGACGTGTATGGGGTGAAATGGCGTAATGAGTACTGCTGGAGTAGGGGTTATAGGCTCCTCCTCTATTAATTAAAAGGAGCACACGACGCTTCTTTAAAGATGCGGTTTCTTGGTTGCGGCGTTTCTCTATCTTTCTCGCAATTTTAAGAGTTTCGTCTTGGTTAAAACCGTTGATTCTGACATAACGGCACTCTTTAATCAAAAAGAAGATGCTAATGTTTTCTTGAACAATCTCAACAAACTTCGTCCGAGGATTACCTTCACCATGGAATATGAGAAAAATGGAGGGATACCGTTCCTTGATGTGTTTATCCAGAGAAATAAGTCCAATTTATTTATTTAACCAAATTTTGTACCTAACTATAGCAACTGGCAGCTTTCTACCATATGGTCCATAGAGCGTACAAGTTGTCACTAAACGAGGTAAACAGAAGGATGATTGAACTTAACAAGCAACTTTAAAAAAAACCCCAAAAAGATTAATAATTGCCATATACAGAATACATCATTTTAAACTATAAATTTTTGTCTATTTCTCAACATAATTTCTATTCCTTTGGACACATTTTCCCCACCGTGGTGGAAATTTGAAAATCCCTTGACGTTAGAAGTCCGTTCCAGCTCGCCGAAGGCACTGACGCACTGCTCTCTTCGCGTCCTCCTCTTGTGATTTGTGAAAGGGACAGATGTGATTTCCTCTCACCTGTTTTGTGAAGGGGCAGATGAGAGGCAGATGAGAAGGCACAGACGAGGACGTGAAGAGAGCAGTGCGTCAGTGCCTTCGGCGATCTGGAACGGACTACTAACATCAAGGGATTTTCAAACTTCCACCACGATGGGAAAAATGTGTCCAAAGGAATGGAGATTATGTTGAGAAATAGATAAAAGTTTATATTTTGAAATGATGTATTCTGTGTATCGCAATTGTTTATCTTTTTTTTTTCATGTTGCTCATTACTTTCAGTATGCCCCTCGTATATTCGGTTAAGTTCAATCCTTCTGTTTATCCCGTTTAGTGATAACTTATATCATATGGTAGAAAGCTGCCAGATTGTGGGAGTGGCAATGATTAGAGCTGTTACGGATATTGTTAGGTACCAAATTCGGTTTACGATACCGATTAAAAAAAATAAATTAGACTTATTTTTCTGGATAAACATACCAGGATTGAATGGCAGCGTTTACCTCGCCGTCAGAACCAACTCATGTCCCTTAAGGGGCTCTTTCTTCTTTGGGAAGTCGTGAAAGTCGCAATGTGCAAAATCTTTCATTTTTGAACTGCAATTTTTCATCTTTGAACTGTAGGCGCTCTGGTGTGTGGCTCGTGTGCGGGCGGACGTTATCGTACTCCAGAAGAGGGTCCAAAGCTGCCATTCAATCCCGGTGTCGACAACAACTCCGGAATTCCTCTCCGACGGGTTCACCCAACTAGTCACGCGTTGGCGCAATGCGTGGAAAGGGATGGGGACTATGTCGAAAAGTGAATAGTGCATTACACAGAGGACAAATGTAAGTATAAGATACAAAAAGAATTTTGAAAATCGGTTAACAAATAAAAATGTTACAGCCATGGAGACCTTATTTATCAATCGCCCCTCGTACAGGGTGATTCAGTCAATTTCTGACCATTTCACTCGAATGGCGTGCATCAGGGATAAGCAATTGAAAGAATATGAGCGCCATATCGAATTTCTAAATAGTTGGAGTTTGTATTGTTGCAACGGCACTGCATGAAAATCTTATTGCTGAAAAATGGCGCCCGCTTTATCAACAG
This sequence comes from Rhysida immarginata, assembly GCA_023313115.1. NCBI lineage: Eukaryota > Metazoa > Arthropoda > Chilopoda > Scolopendromorpha > Scolopendridae > Rhysida > Rhysida immarginata. The sequence goes on from JAHWFO010060443.1 coordinate 188,534, forward strand.
AGCAGAAATGCAAGGTTGTCGAATGGTATTTCGAGACAAAATCACCTGTAACCGTGCAAAGAAAGTTCCGGAAGGAGTATAAGTTGTCGAGACGCACCAGGCAGGCAAGCAATCATGGATTTTGTCAAGCAATTTCTTGCCACTGTATGTGTTAAAGGCAAGAAAAAAGGCGGGAGCGAAGGTCGTGTTCGAACGGCCGAAGTTGTCGAAAATGTTCGCACAAGGTTGGTCGATTCCCCTACCAAAAAATCTGTTCGCCGCCTATCCATTGAAGAAGGGCTGTCGTATACCACGACGTGGCAAATTTTGAGAAAGGATTTATACCTGTTCCCGTACAAGATCCATGTTTATCAGGAGTTAATAGACACTGGAAGACAGGAGCGACAACAATTTGCGATGGAGTTTGGAGCAGAAATGGAAGCCAATCAGGACACTGTGGACAACCTGTGGGTGTCAAATGAGGCCTTCTTCCATCTGTCAGGTGACGTTAATAAACACAACATTCGTTTTTGGGGTTCCCAGCACCCTCATGAGATCCATAAGTCACCACTTCATCCACGAAAGGTTATGGCTTGGTGCGCGATTTCCAAAAGAGGCATCATTGGTCCGTTCTTTTTTGAGGGCACCGTAACGTCACAGGCTTACCTTAACATGTTGGAAACCTTTTTCATCCCCGAGCTGCGAAGGAGGCGTATACCGCTTCGACATCAATGGTTTCAACAGGATGGGGCCAGGCTTCACACCACTAATGAAGTGCTAGACTTTCTCAATCAGAAATTCGGAAATCGTGTCATTTCAAACAGGTTTCCAGATCGATTCAGGGGTGGCATTCTTTGGGACCCCTAAGAGTCCTGACCTAAACCCAGGTGATTTTTATCTCTGGGGGTTCCTTAAAAACAGTGTGTTCACTACAGCACCAAGAACCCTAGACCGGCTGCGACAAATCATCGTCGACTGCTGTACCCTTGTCGATGCAGAAATCCTGGATAGAGTTATGAACAACTTCACCATTCGGCTGCGAGCAGTTCAAAACGTTCGTGGTGGCCACATTGAGCATATCATCAAGACTTTTCCACGGGAATAAAAACTCCGAACTGCCTAAAATATCATACTGAAATGCTAAGTTTGTAAACGTTGGGTTATTCCCTGTTGTTGTTACAATTATTATTATTATTAAATTATTATTATTAATGGGTCAATAAATCATAGTACTGAAATGGTCTGAAATTGACTGAATCACCCTGTATATTGAGTGGCCAGTTTATTAAGAACACTCATGACTATGCAAATCCGTTGGCATAGCAATTACTACGTATTAGTTGGTCACGTGACAGTCGGTACCAATATAAAGGGTGTCCAAAAAGTCTGGTAACATGGCAGATATCTCAAAGCTGCCAGACAGGCGAGATCTGATGAGTATGGTTTATAGGTAATGGGGGGGGGGGGGGGAATTCATGGCCGCACTCAAATTTGACTTTGCCCCCAAATTTAAGGTCATCCATTTGCTAACTCGAAAAATATTAAAGACAGAGAAAAATTTCCGATTGCTACCCTGTAGAGCAACACCACATTTGTCTAAAAACAATTTTTAATCATACCTTGAAAGATTTTGAGAAATGGACGAGAAAGAGTCACTCAAGGTCAGATTGGGCTGGCCAGGTTTGAAATGAGAAGGTCACTCAAATGCAACCAATACTGGTTTGAAATGAGAAGGGCCAAAGCATCAGCGAGAAAAATTTTCAAACAAACAAGATGATTCTGGAATGACAATAAAACAGCTAATGATTGGCAAAGACAACAAATGTTGGAAAATATTCTGCAAAATGTTTAAATTACATAATAAAATAGTTCCAATAATTAAGCACAACAATGACACACACAGTCTCTGGGAATCTGGCAACTCATTTTAGCAAAACTCGCGGAGTCTTTAACCTCATGAGAAATGTCAAAACGAAAGAAACATTATCACCTCGAGCAAAACAACTCAAACGCAGCTCACAATACAGAGGAATTCAACATTCTCTACCACTTAATATCAACCACTCCAGGCGAAGACCAAACAATATTTTAAAAATAAAATCCTTACCTCCAAAACATTTTACGAAGTTCAAAATTGTCCAGAGAGCTGGAAAATAAGCACTATCTCGCCGATCTTCAAGCCGAACCAGGACCTAACATGTACGCGTCATACAGACCCATTTCTTAAAATGTCTCAAAATTCTTAGAAAAATCTATAAACAATAGACTAATCGCAATAATAGAAACAAAACAATTACTTCATAAAAACATGTATGGATTTAGACAGTTTAGATCCGCTCTAAGCCTGTTTTTCTGCTTATGGACGAAATATGGGCAGCCCAGGAGAGAAGTGATACTGCTCAGTAGTTTTCCTTGACCTACATAAAGCATACAACACCATGGTCCATATAAAGTTGCTGAAGAAAATTAAAGAAACTGAGATCCCAAATCGACTTATCAATTGGATGGCAGAGATTCTCAGGTAAAAATTCAAATTAGGTAGTAAGTTTCCAAAAATAATACTAGAAGGCAGTGCATTAAGCCCAACTCGTTTCAACATATACCGTTACATTTTCAAGTTCATGACACAGGAGGTCAAAACAACGCTCATTGTAGATGACAGAGCCATTTGGGCATCAGCACAATCCCTACACAATCCCTCCTACAAACACCCCTCGCTAACCTGGAAAAACGGAGTGAATTACTGTAAATTTTCAGTCCCTCTATCACATATCGTCTGCAGAATGACGCAGAGACGTCATTTGAGTGATTACGATCATGGACGAGCTGTTGGACGGCTTGAGGCAGGGTCAAGTGTGTGAAGTTGCGCGAGCAATGGGTGTTGCGAACAGTGTTATTTCTCGTTTGAAAACTGCTGCTGCCACGTGTGCATGGGCTGGTCGTCGAAGGAGCACAACCGCTCGGCAGGATAGCCCTTTCAGCAAAAAGAGGAAGATGTCAGACACCCGCACAGATAGCCGCAGATCCTGCCGCTGCTACAGGCATTCATGTTTCTGCCAGAACCATTTCCCGTCGGTTGAATGATGTTGGGCTGTATGCACAGAAGCCTGTCAAATGATTCCACTATCTCCGCTTCATTGACGGAAGAGATTAGAGTGGTGTAACGAGCAGCGTGCTTGGGGCGATCAGGAGTGGTCCTTGGTGATGTTCTCCAACGAGTCTCGGTTCACTATTCTCACTCGGTTTTTTTTTTTTGGCTTTTATGATAAGGAGAAATTAAGGAAAATTCAGGGAATTTTACGAAATCGTTTTGCTAGACACCCTATCATTCCTAAACGTTTTTATAATTTTAATTTTGCATGTGTTATCCTATTGCGTCTTCAAATTCATCCCCTGTCCTCCCATTGGTACTCTTCTAGTTTTTCAGACAATACCGTCTTACTGTTCCCTATGCCAACTAAATATAAAGTCGTCCTTTAGTACTCTTTCCATAATGGAGGACGACCAGAACGGACTAGCTCTTCAAGGTATCACCTCTACTCTCTTTTCAGGTATCATCTCATTACTCTTATTTCACGGTGCGCCCTTTTCAGGGCGATATTCACCTTCTGTTTCGTATTATGTGCTGGTCCCTGGCGTTGGTATTAATTTCCTCGCAAACCTAGCTAAGGACTTTTTTTCATATCATCTATTATTATTCTAACTAGTATTAAAGCCCGTCATACGACGGTGCCACAACAGGCGAATCTGTAAATTCGATTTTAATTATAAAATTTCGCCTGTGATAGGACTGTGACAATTGGCAGGAATGCAAATAATAAATAAAAATGTTTACTTAATTTTCAACCTGCCTATTCGTTAAGGTCGCGGGGTAGCGCTCCAGATTTTCCGCCATCAGGTTCATGTCCTCAATGGTAATAACCAAGCGACTCGAACCCAGATGATCAATGTAATTCTAGGCCGACTCCTTGAACTTTTATGAGACATATTTCTCCTCTTCTTCTGCTGCTTCCACACGTGATTTTTATTTCTTATGGGCTTACGACCAAGTTCATGTTTTTGCCCCCCCCCCCTTATCCCCACCCACCCCGTTGTCACGTGACCTAACCCAACTACCGACTTGGAAAATAGCAACTGCATAGGAAGACAGTTTTGCGGCATCGGTACATGTGGCCAAACAATGTACCTGAGGCCTCTCAATGCGGAGAAGTAGCGGTTCAGCACCTAAAGACTGCCTTATTGTGACGCTGAACACTAACTAATAGGAGACACCTGTTCCACTTCTCAGGACCTCATTTCGGAACTATTTCGGTCATTACCCAAGACTCATGACCATAGAAGGGAACGGGGACAAAGATTTGGAAAACAGACATCTTGGGTTTCTTTTACAACGGATCACCACAGTTCGCGCCAGGCACCGATCCGAGCATCCAATAAATAATGTTATTGCTTTTGATTTTATTCGAAAGCTCGGCGTACGTTGATTACTGCATAACTGGAAACTACAAGTTCGATTTTATTTTTAAAAATTTCATCTGTGACAGGATTATAATAATTGGCAGAACTGCGATAACTGACAGTATTGCTAATACTAAAAAAACTCACTGTCAACATGAGAGCGATACTAAAACAATATGTCCTGTTATAATGCGACAAAGTCACTACTGTCAATTTGACAGTTATAACCTAACACAAAAACACATTTACAACTATTAAAGGTAAAATTTGCTCTTCAGTGAAAATGGCTCTTCGGGCTTTTTTTTTTTTTTTTAGTTTTACCACCCTTATTGCTCTATTTCCTCGGCAGACCGTTTTTGGGGGGGCACGACCCCTATATTTTATAACTAAAAAAATTAATTATACACATAAAATGAATATAAAATTGAGAAATAAATATTTTTTGCTTTTGATTTTTTATTTTTCTAATTTATGAATTTTTCTTTTTATTAATTTGTAGAACTGAAAAATTATTATTATATAACGAATATCATAAAATGTAAAAACTAATGTTACCTACTTGTGACTTGAATTGTTAATCAATTTCAAAATGTGTTATTTGAATGTTATTATTTTTTACTAAATAAAAATTACGAATTTTTTCAGAATCGTGTACATGTAATGAATTTCGTAATTTAGAATAGCTAAATTACTTACTTAGGATTTAATTTAATTTATTTATTTATTTTAGTGTGCTATTTTTAAATGTACCGTAAATACTGTATTTAGCGCCGGACCTGAAATACCGGCTCGCCTGCATTAAGCGCCTGGGGGTCCGCTGAATTTTTGCCAATAAGCGCCGGACCTTCAATAATCGCCCGGGCGCTTATTTTAGTTCATTTCGTGGATTTTTCTTCTCTTGTTGCTTTCTCACGGGAATGTTTGCTCTCCCAAATGCCACTGCTAAACCGGAAATTAGATAACCAGCATGACTGTCTTCTAATTTCTTGTTTTTAATTTTGGATTCAGATAGCTGATGAAAAATGAAAACTTCACAGTTATAGCATCAATTTTAATCTCGTAACCGTAAAGTAGACTGAAAACCATACTACAGAGGCTACAGCCAAACAATTTAGCATTGATCCTCACGGGAATGGAAAACACAGCAGGATACTTTAGAAAAGATGAAGAAGAAGGGCGAGAATTTTGCATAATAGTATCCATCACAGTTGTGCAGAATTTTTTAAGCGCCAGACTTGTAATACCGGCCCGCCTGCATTAAGCGCCTGGGGGTCCGCTGAATTTTTGCAAATAAGCGCCCGGGCGCTTAATACAGTATTTACGGTATATATATATAGTTAAATTCTATGACGACAATATATTTTCGAACCGTAGCCTACGAAAAATATAGGATTTTTTTTAATATTCTTTTTCGTCGGCTGAGATTTTTGGATTTTAACAATCAGTGTTTTTTCATTTGTTGGAAACAATGAAACTTGTATTGTTGCTCGTCACTATGGAAACGGGCACGGAGCAGGAGGATTTAGCATTTTATATACAGGGTGTTTTTGAATTGAGTACAGACCAGTTGCGTACCAGTTGCTTGGCCACCGAGATCGCCAGATCTCACACCGATGGATTTTTTTTTATGGGGAAGCATAAAATCAATGGTGTACTCCGAACCCGTAGATACCGAAGAAGAATTGGCGGCTCGTGTTGTCGCGGCAGCAGGTGACATCAGCGACCGTGCAAATCAACTGTTTCCACGCGTACATCAATCCATCATAAGGCGTTGCGAATTGTGCTATGAAGCAAATGGCGGTCATTTCGAACAATTACTGTAAAAGTCATACAGTAGATTGCTTGTGTTAATTGTTAAAAATAAAATAATCTAGGCCTATCAACGCACACTGCGTCCCAGTGTCATTTGATTTTTCAATGCAGTATTGTAAGTAAACGAGCTGCGGGTATCCCATGTTCATATGACAAAAAATACTTCTAAGGATCTCTTCTATCATCTCCCAAAAAATCTGTACTCAATTCAAAAACACCCTGTATAAGATCATTCACGAGTCGGTCCCTGGCGGAATAACTTTCTCGCAAACCTGACTTGTTTTCTTTTTCCTTAAAGCTAGGTGCACCCTTTTTGGGAGGGTTTTTTTTAAAACCCCCCTTTTGGGGGTTTTCCCCCCCCCCCCCCCCCGTTCTATACAATTACATTTTAGGGATATGATGGCTTCGCCCAAATTAACCACGTTGAAGCCGGCTAAAGAGTCTTTGCTAGTGGCGGATGGCAAAACTGTCTTGCGAAAATGCCTACCGGGATGCCTGCTTGGATGCTAGGTTTGTTGCTTTTGACCTAGTGTTCAACGAAATGATAGAACCTCTCCGGGATGAAATAAGCTCTAAGTATAGTGCACTGGAGGAAAAACTCGAATCCCTACACAAAAGTTTTGATGAGAAGTTCGAAGGTATCAACAAGGAAATTCAAGACTCTCGTAGAGATGTTACTGACCAGATATCTTATCTGGTACAGAGGGTAGATTATCGCAAGCGATAATCTGCGGCACCTACTCCTACGAGGGAGTTTTACTGACCAGATAAGTGAACTTAAGGAAGCCTTTGGGAAATGCTCCGGGACTCCGAAGGCAGGAAACTCCACGGAAGATAAACCGGTTGATAACAGCAAGGTAAGTAATGTTTTTAAAACTATTTCCTGTGCTAAAATTGTGGAGTCTATGGATATAAATGAAAATAGTGACTGCTCGACAAACTGTGGCTGTAAGAGAAGTCACTCTGATAGAACCGATGAAGAAGTGGATGACAGTCCCTGGATTGGTGTTACTAATAAAAAATTCAGAAAAGGCACGAGAATCGATAACCTGAAGACCGTCTCCAGACTAAACGAAGAAGTCGTCAGCGCGTCTAGAATGAGAAATCTGAAGAATGGACAGAGTCGCTCGCCTAATGAAGACCATAGGATCACGAAGAGGTATGTTCCGCTTATTATCGTGCGGACTCATGGCGTTTAAGACGATTTCAACTGAGCTGGAGAAGCATGTTCCAGTGGAAAAGATCACTTGTCACGTGGATTTCGCAGAGTGAGACAAGAAAAGCGGAAACGTATAATTAAAATAAAATTCTTTATTCATGGGATTTTTAAATTGAAAAGCAAAAAAAAAACCAAAAGAACGATAATGACGAAAGTCACTTCGATTTCGCACAGTGGAAGATTTAAAAACTTAGAGTGAAGAATGAAGGAAAACTATAAAGTTCCAAAATTCCGTTGAAACAACGTTTCGATAGTTCCCATGAAAAGCAAACGTAAGACGAAACTCCTTGACGCCTCTGCAACGAGAAATATTTATCTTTGAAGAAAAATAAAAGAAGCTCCGAATCTAACTCCTGGATCCGTGTAACATTAGTTCGGCCGAAGCAAAAAACTCTAGTTGCTGCGGGTGAACACACGATGAATTCCAGCCTCGGATAAATTCCTCGTCGAATAATTTCTTAACTTTGCAGACAATTGCGCTGGTAGCCAATAAAATAAGACGAGACGCATACACTGCCGCCTCCGCTGAATGCTTCTCCAAATGATATCGTTTATCTTAGACGACACACTCCTGAACAATCAGCCTGGAGATTCTGATCCGTAAAGCAAATAACATCCGGGTGTCCAAACACACAAATACACCCTTCGTGGATTTGACCAGCTTAATTCAAAAACTCAAAACATTAATATATTCACTATCACTGCACCACCATTTCGTGAGGTATCACCAGACCACAAAACACAAATACTACTATGTACCGCACACCTTGTGTTATTTGAAATCTTGCACTCACAACACTTGATTCATAAGATACACTTTCTTTTGGAGAAAAGAATGCACTTTCGCCTTTCGACGAAATATTCGAGCTTCACAGGAATAGTTAAGCTACATCAGCTCAACTCTCGAATTAAGCACTTTAGATTCAACACTACATAGAACGACACTTGGTTCCTTTAACCTTAATGTCGCAATAATAACTGAATTGTTGGAAACCACTCTTAACTTAGTCGGAATGGCTTTATTTCTGAAATCACTAAAATAGATTGATACGACCAATTACACACTTAGCATAACACTTGGTCTTTTAGACCTTAATGACGCAATAATAGTTAAATTATTGTAAAATACTCTTATCTTGGTCGGAATAACTTTATTCTGTAGGCACTAAAGTAGATTAATACGACCAAATAATCACATAGCACAACACACTTGGTCTCTTAGACCTTAATGACGCAATAATAGTTGAATTATTGTAAAACACTCTTATCTTGGTCGGAATGACGTTATTCAGAATGCACTAAAATAGATTCAGATGAACAATTAACCATATATATCCATATGATATAAATACAGAAAAGGAGCATAGCACTTGCTGCTTTGCTTTTGGCTAAGATAGAAAAATAAGACACTCTGACAACATTTCCGCGTATGTGCATAAACCAAATCGCACACTCAAAGAAGACACAGCTCTCGGCACTTAAATTTCTCCTGCTAAGAAAAATCTTATCATATGCGCAGGGATAAATCCTCCCGTTCCATGAACACAGTACGCACTCAACGAGAAAGGATAAATTCCTACTGCGTCTTCCCCTTCGCCGAGTTCAACCAAATCCGGCTGAAATATTCGTTGAAAAATTTCGTGGCGGCGGAAATGCCCGGCTACATACAGTAACGTCAGTGTTCTGCTGAAGCTACTATGTAGACTCCGACAAATGTCCCATAGAATAAGGCTCTTACCGTTTCGTTGAGCAACTTGACGGGTAACCGCTGTTTCTCCTTCTCTTGACGGGGACTGTCCATCAGCTCCTTTCGTCGTCGCCGGGGTAGAGGGAAGTGCGTCGGTCTTTCCTTCTCCGTTACTATTTGCAATTTCTCCCGCGACGAAAATGATGGCCCGCTCGATAACGGTTCTCAGACGGCTCTCCCATTCGGTGGAAAAGATTAATTCTGGACCGGTTTCTTGCCTCGGAAATTCCGGTTCTTCCACGTCGAATTCGTTTTGCTCGCCGGCTGCGTTCAACGTTCCTCCGTCGTCGCGTCCGTAGCTCTGCAAAAATCTTGTCGTCGTCGCCTGCAAACCGCAGTTCGGCGAAAACTCCTTTCTGGCATTAAAGACGCTACGGCGCCTTTTACGAGTGCATTGAATCTGCGCTTTATCGCGCTGAACAGGAGTACACGACCTTCTCTGTCGCCGACGATAGCTTTTCTGTCTCTTCTTTTCTTTCACACTCACGTGTTTCGGAGCGGCTCGCTCGACGTCATCGTCGTCACCTACGTCGTTTCTCTCCGTCGTCCTTGTCGGTCGCCGACGAAATCCACGTGACATCACTGTTCATACGGGCAGGGCTGAAACCGTCAAAGTTAAATGTGAAGACGAAGAAACTCACAACAGGTTAGTCTCTGGAATTAAGTCTCACAATATTCTAAAAATTCAGTATCATCAACTGAAGTCCGAGAAGGTACTGAAGTTCGTCATTCGAAATGTTGATGTAACCTATGATCTGGATGACTTCCAAGAAGACCTAAAAAGAGCCAACTACTTCCCGGAAAAGGTAATCCGACTAAGGAAACCAAAGGATTCATTGATATGCCGATGGTTTTGGTTCTGCTCCCGAACACCGAACACAACTAGTCATTGGGCCGCTGGCAGTGTTAGTGGAGGCCTTTCGAAGGAACAAGAAGCCACTACAAAGCTACAACTGCCTGCGATTCGGACACGTATCCATGGGCTGCACGGAAGATCCTCGTTGCAACAAACGCGCAGAGGGGCACCAGTCTGGAGAGTGCCCCAAGATTAAAGGACAAGCCCCCCCCCCCCCCAAAGTGCGTCAGATGTGGTGTATAGCACACTTCAAGCTACAGGAAATGTCCAAAATACCCCCAGATTCAAAGGATGCCTAGTTCCAAAGTGACAGCAGACAAATCCTTTGCTGCTGCTGTGTCTAAGCCGGAGGATAAAGGCCTCAGCACTAACGACCTACCAGGTATGTACAAGCAATTAGGACGTATCTTTCATCTGTTCTCTAATCTAGGCAAAAGTTACCCACAGTTGAGTGGGCTCCTTACGTCCAACTAATTATACTATGGCTGCAAAACGTTATACAGTTGTGACGAAATGTGTGACCCCAATGTGTGTGGGAGTCACACTCGTCAAAGAAAGGAGTCAAACCTAGGTATATAGAATGTGGCTTATATTAATGTACAAAAAAGAAGTTAAGTAAAATTTCAAAAAATACAAGCAAGAGAATGAGTTATCAATAATGAAACCAAGTGAAAAATAAAAAAAAGGATTTCATACATTAATTAGAGGAGCAAGAAACAAATTGAACACTTTATACACTTAAGCACGGACAGTGCTGTGTGTTCCTTTTTAAAGGGAGGAACACAGTAACCCTGAAGTTCAAAGTTCAACAATAGTTAAAAAATGAAAAGATATAGTTGCTCCTTACCTCACAGATACAAATTCCAAATAAATTAAATAAGATTAACTCACTTTACAATAACTGCTCCAACGTTTGCTTCTACATAAAAACAAAGCAATACAATTAATTAAAGCAAATTCCAAATTCAATAAATACATGTTCACTGCAGACAACTACTTCCAATACAAGTTACAAAAGGAACATGAAACTATTATTTACGAGTTAAACAAATTCCAAAAACAATAACGTGAGCAAAGAATCCATACAACTAAAATTTATTAACTTACAATAACTTGACTTCTCCCAAATTAAGTAACTTTAAATGAATACTAAATCCCCCCTCCCAAGAATAAACTAATCAAATGCAACGCTTGAAATTCTAAAGCAATAACAATTGAGGCATAAACAAAACACCAGGCTTAAAAGATCATGAGGCATAATCTACACCAAAAAGACACTGAAGCATTTTGGTGACTAAATCACCAACCAAAATATTCCCCCCAAAGTGAATTCTAAAATTATTGCGCTCTGAGGTTATCTATCCATAACCACTTGGGATCTCTAAATGGATCCCCAGTAAGCTCAACTACTTACTGTTAACAGAACGCAACGAAATTAATAAATGCTTCCCAAAAGTGTCTCAAAAAAACCCAAAAAACAATCCTTCCAAAATGAAGGTCTCAACAAGTTAAGCCTTACCAACCAAGAAACTTTAGCCTCCCACAGAACATCAAGCGTGCTTAAAACAAGATAAACAACACAAATGAATAATAACCCCCCCCCTCATCCCAAGAAATAACAACTGCAACGCATTGGAATTCTACATAAAAACAGACATATGAGGCTAAATTCAATGGCTCAAACAAACTAGGCCTACGGAATACAACACTGGCACGGAAGCAGCCTGGTGAACAAGTCACCCAACTCACATTCAAAATAATGAGAATAAATACTACGTTGCGCTTCCTGGACATCTTCCTATGTCCACTTGGAATCGACACGGATTCCCAATGGGTCCCAAATGACTCAATGTTAACAAGAACACAAATGCCTAAAAGAAATAGACCTTCCCAAATGATGGTCTCCCAACAACAACTTACCGTCAGGCCTAACCCCACACAAAAACATGAGTATCCCACCACAGAATTCCAAGCATGCCTAGAAAACACTTACAAACTAAAAAGCAGCAACAAAGAAAATTACAATCAATGTTTTGGTAGCTACAAAACAAACCAATGAGGCTTAAAAAAATCTTACAAACAAAAGGGGCAGCAACACTCTCCGTGAACAAATACAAAAAAAGCCTCCCGCCTCAGCTATCAAAAAAAATATAAGCAAACAATACAAATAATACACTCAATGAAAAGACATAAAATAAGCCGAAGGCAACAACAAAGTTCTATATACAGAAATATCGACCACCTGAAGAAATGCCGACGGGCCACCACTCCACCTCTAGACGAAACAAACACTGCCGTATACAAGTCCATTACATGCAAAATGCAAGTCGATTCCGGATCAGTATATTCCATCATCTCTGAAAAGACTTTCTGAGACCTTAATAAGAATGAAAATCTTAAACTCACAATGTACCATTTGTGCTACGAGACTACCAACATCAACACATTGAATTCAAAAGTCAGTGTTGGCCTACAGTTGAGCATAATGGATTTAAGCAAAATCTACGACTTTAGGCACGTATGGAGACAAATCAAACCTTCTAGGTTACGATTGGTTCGCACCTTTAGGAATTACCTTATCCGGTGTTAACGAAACAAATTATGATTCAGTTCAACAAGTACTGACTGATTATGCTAATATATTCACTCCTGAATTGGGTTCATATCAAGGACAACCCATCTCTTTACCTATCGATCCGAACTATCCAGCTATTCATCTTAAAGCAAGACCTGTTCCACTGGCATTAGGACCAAGAATTGATAAAGCACTCGATACTCTTCTAGAACAAGGAGTCAGAACCAATTGACAACCCCAGATGGACAATGCATGTGGTTCCAATCATCAAGCCATCAGGTGAGATTCGCTTATGTGGTGACTATAAAATAACTATTAATAAAGCAATGCAAGATCGCCCTTATCCAATCCCTGCTGTTCAACAATTGCTGACATCTATACCATCTAGTTCTGTTTTTGCTAAAATAGATCTAGCTGGGGCTTATCTTCAACTACCTGTTGATGAAGATTCATCAGAGGCCCAAACTATCATTACTCATCGAGGAGCTTTCAAAATCAAATGTTTACAATTTGGTGTTTGTGTTGCCCCAGGTATTTTTCAAAGTGTTATGGATAATCTTCTTACTTCGATGACATTCTTGTCTGTGCTTCAACACAAAACGAGTTGGCAGAGCGTCTACGCCAAGTTCTGTCACGCCTTTCAAATGTAGGTTTATGTCTCAACAAGAACAAAAGCATATTTAATGTTCATGAAGTAAAATTCCTAGGACATACAATTGACAAAAATGGACTCCACCCTTCTCAAAATAAAATCAAAAGCAATTAAAAGTGCTCCAAATCAAAAGAACAAGAAAGAACTGCAAGCTTTCCTTGGACTTCTTAATTTCTACGATAGTTTATACCCAAATCGAGCAACTATTGCAGAACCTTTATACCGTCTGTTAGGCAACGAAAAACAAAGGAAGTGGACTAGTACACATGAGAATGCTTTTTCAAAACTCAAAGCGATATTGACATCAGAAAAGGTACTCATTCCTTTCGACACGTCGAAACCTATTATATTGACATGTGATGTATCGCCATATGGAACTGGTGCAGTACTCTCTCAAATTGAATATTCTGGAATAGAAAAACCACTTGCTTTCTCATCTCGTACTCTTAATACAAGCAGAGCATAATTATTCACAACATTAGCTATTATTCATTGTGTTATTCATTTTCATGGACTGAATTCATTATACGTTCAGATCATAAAACGTTGTTAGGACTATTTACAACAGATAAACCTACTCCCACAATGATGTCTCCCCGTATGCTGAGATGGTCTGTTATTTTAGCCGCATACGATTTCAAGCTCGAATACTGTCCTGCAGGAAAAATTTTCTCATGCTGACGCTCTTAGTCGCCTCCCACTCCCAACTAAAGACTTCAATCCTCCATCTGTAAAAGAAATCTTATTTATTGAAGAATTCGAGGAATCCCCAATCACTGCTACGGGTATAGCAAAACACACTGCAAACGACCCTATACTAAATCAAGTTAAACATGTTTTAACGGGTTTGCCTATACCGAATGATTCAAATGAACTAAAACCCTATGCTATTCGTTTAACTGAACTCTCAGTCAATAAAAATTGCTTATTATGGGGATGTAGAGTAATTATTCCACCAACTCTTCGTACTTACATGAAAACGAGTTACACTTAGCTCATCCAGGCATTGTAAAAATGAAGACCCTTGCCCGATCGTATGTATGGAGGCCACGTATGAATAAAGACATAGAAACCATTGTCAACAATTGCTCCAACTGTCAGCTTACCCGACATAACCCTCCACAAGCTCCAGTTCACCCAGAACGTACGACAATTCTTACACCTTGAATTTGCAGGTCCGTTTCAGGGACAAATGTTTTTTGTTCTGGTCGATTTATACTCCAAGTGGATTCAAGTTCGTCAAATGCAAAATATGTCAGCACGAGCTACACTTGCGACGCTACGTGAAATTTTTGCAACTCATGGAAATCCTGATACAATCGTTTCAGATAATGGACCTCAACTCACATCATCTCATTTTGCCACGTTCACACAAAAGAATGGAATTAGGCATATAAGAATATGGCGTAGGTGACATTATATGTTATTTGCGTTTGTTATTTGTGACATTATATGTCAGCTTGATGCACTATGCCCAGCAGAGGCAAAGTATTTTGTGCAGGTGTTCAGATGTGCGCAGTATGTTTATCAGTTGTGACTGTTTTTGTTCTTGCTTTTCAATTTTGTTTTTATCTGTTTGTGTTATAATCTATTGATTAAGTCATGGGATAGATAGCAGGGGAGTGATCAGCTGGTGTGTGAGTGGAGTCCTTGTGGGGGTGGATTGAATAACAGCGGTTGTTGTTCATTGCGCTGTTGTCGTGGTAGTGTCATCTGGTATTTGTTTTTTGTTCATAATAGTGAATAAAATGTTACTATAATTTGAGTTGTTAAAGTTTCTTTTTATTATTTAAGAAACTTTTAATTACTTGGCCACTGTCGCTCTTTATGACATCGACAGCGTTCAAGCATTGTTATTTTATTATTGTTACCGGAGATGTTATCCGAGAATCTGACAATTTATGCAGTATTGTTTATGATGTATTTTTTTTTCTCTGACTCTGACTTAAGTTCTGAAAGTGATAAGACGTGTGATGTAGCGGCACGTTTGTTTTCCAAGTTCGAACGTTTTTTCCTGTTGGAATGGCCGTCCGCCATGTTGAAGAGATTGCGTTAACGTTCGTTAATTGTTGGGAGAGCATAAGATGTGAATAAAAGAGACTGCATTGAGTTTCGCTTCCTCACATATTTCTCATATATTCAATTATGAGAGTAATTTCTAACGGATTTGAGCATCATTGCCGATGAACTTACATGTTGTTCGCTGAGGTATATCACCAGATAGGCGCCACAGCCAGTATGTAAATGATTCCACCAGGTCATGCTACTCGCAGCGTGTGCGATGAGATGACGTCATTGGTGAGTGAAATGTTATGTTTTATAACCCCGAGTGAACCCCTTCACGACGAGGTTACTGTGCCAATTGGGTTTCCGAGCTGAGCCGCTAGTATGTACGTCGTGATCTGTTTCTCCAGAGGAACGCTTAGAAAGTACATTGCTCTGCACGGTCTGTTATATGTTTTACGCACTCTGTAGAACGAATTGTGAATACTGGAATGTCGGTGTTATCCGAAATAACTTTTCCCGAATTAGTTTTTTGTTTATCTTTGTTACAAAGATAAGGTCCATAAGATGTTCATAGCATGTAATATAGCATATAAGAATTGAGCATTTGTGGAGGTGGTCACGGGTCGCGTTAAAACCTGGCGCGGGCAAAAAATCAAGGAGTATAAGGCGACTTAGCAACGTGTTGATCTTACGAAGAATGGGAACTGGGGTTCCTGACAATCGACAATTGAACAGTGCAGGGAAAACGAGACGAGTGGTCCGAAAGCAACGCTTTCACTGCCATACTCATCCAGGAAGTAACCAGGGGAAATACACTGAATTAGGAATAAGCCAGATGGAACCTAGTTAAGTCATCCAGAGGATAAGATGGGGGTCCTTTGCTATAAGGACGATAGAGTTGATTGTTGATTGACGAGGGGCACGAGGAGCTATGAGATCCAGTATTCGGGAAAGATGGCCTTTTCTATGTCGTCGAAATTGATGTCCAGGACGTGTCGAGGCCTGCGATGCCTGAGGAAACTTCTAAACGTGAGTGGGTGTTCCAGAATATCTGCAACCAGAGGATTTGGATGGTCCTTGATCTTCGGAAGCAACTTCTTTAGCGACTCCTGTACATAGCTATCAGTTAGAGATATATGGAAATCTTCAGCAATAGAAATATTTGTTGCGACTCTCCTGTCAAGTTGGGCGATAGTCCTCAGAGTAACTTTTGGGAAGGTTTGGAGGTCCTTCCAACTAGATTTGCATATTGTAGCCCAGGCAGGCATACCATAAAGAAGAATGACTCGTATAACCATCTTGTAAAGCAAAAGTTTGGTATCCAGTCCAAGGGCGCTGTTTCGTCCCAGAAGGGCAACTAGACTGAACTTCGCCTTCTTGGCTCTATTTATCGCATAGGAAACGAGGTCTCTCCAATTTAGCCTGGCATCTACCACCGCACAGAGATATTTATAATTTTTTACCCACTCGAGCTCTTTACCAGAAAGGAAGAGGGAACTCGGGGGTTTTCAAAGTTTCTTCGTAATGAACATCGCCTTGCACTTGTCAACGTTAAAGTCGAGTCTCCACTTTGCAAACCATTTCTCGCACAGATGTAAGGCCTTTTGTAACCGTGATATGACGTGAGCGGGATTTCGGTCAGTAGTCATAATGGCCGCGTCGTCAGCGAACAGATATAGCTTGCAATTAGTAAAAGTTGGGAAGTCATGGATGAAAAAGTTGAATAGTGCAGGGCCCAGGACAGAACCCTGCGGAACACTAGCATTGACCTGGGCGAAAGCCAAATTGCTCATCACGAACGAGATTGTTTGCTACACAGAATTCGTCAAACCTCTTCAGAATGATGCGTTCGAAAACTTTTGACAGCACAGGTAGCAAGCTTATGGCTCAGTAGCTGACAGCAAGAGCAGGGTTTAGACCAGGCTTTTGTATGGTAACTATGACGGACTCTTTCGACTGGTCAGGGAAGTAACCAAGTTTCCAGCAGTCATTCATGGCTTTGGTAAAGATCGATATAATATTAGAAGGCAAGTTCTTGAGAGCACTGTTACTGATGGAATCAATACCTGCTGCTTTCTTGGTTTTAAGTCGCTTGATGACGTCGGAGATTTCTTGGGCACTAGTGACTTCCTCAGAGGTGGGAACACGATGAATGTACTGGTAAGCGATACACCCATCGTTAACTATCTGAGTGTTTTGCAGGCTGTCCAAGTTTGTCTCACCAGGCGTGGTAAATTGACTTTTCAGGGAATCAGCGATCAATCGGGCCTTATCCCCGTCGCTGGTGACAACGTTGCCATTGCCTGCAAGCAGTGGCGGCAATTGAATTGGTCTGTTACCCTTTAAGGCTATCACAGTTTCCCAGAGCGAGTTGTCCTGGACATTCAAGGATTTCACTTTATCGTTCCACCTTTGATTTCGTAGTGCTTTATCCTCCTCCTGTACCATGCGAGAAAGCCGGTTGTACTTAGTCTTGAAGAAGGGAAGTCGCTTACGCTGCCATAATCTTCTGTAAGAGTTACTTTCGAGAATAAGACGCCTGAAATAAGGAGGCAGGTCGAGGTGTTCAGGACGCTTACGATCGATAGTAGAGGTACTGGAAGTAGTGGCATCGTTGACAACACGGGTGATTGCATTAATATTACTATTGATATCCTCCTTATCAATAACCTCCTTGTAAGGAATGCTATTTTCTCTGAGGATATCCCTAAAGAGCTTCCAGTCCTGTTTAGAGCGGAGCACAATCTTCTTATCGATGTTTAAACCCTCAAAAATAAGCATCACTGGACGGTGGTCAGAGGATAAGTCGTCAACTGTGAACATATTATAGGGCTTGAGGAAACCTTTAAAAACTGCAATATCCAGCACGTCGCTAACAGGAGAGTGGTCGCAGTAGTATGTGTCATCAAGGGGACCAGCAACGAAGGTGTCAATCTCGTTTAACGTGCATCCATATAATATATTGCCATTTTGATTGGGGCATTTGGAGTTCCACGCGTGGTGCTTGGCATTCAAGTCGCCCCCAATAACAACCGGAATGGACCCGGACAGCAGCTCATCAAGTTCGCACGGATGAAGCTTGTGCTTCAGTGGGTTATATAAACAGATAAACTTGATTTCACCAGCGTCCACATCGTTTACAATCACGGAGACTGCTTCCATTTCCACAAAGTCTAGAGTGACAGACTCACGATGATCAATGCCGTCCTTTACAATTATCGCTGCTCCGCCAAAAGCGTGGCTGGAATTATTACCCAGTGGCCGATCCTTGCGATAAACACTATATCCAGGTAAGGTGAAGACTTGAGTAGATTTCAGGTGCGTCTCGCACACGAAGGCGACATCGACATTCCAATTTGTAAGGAAATTGTAATACTCGATGCGCTTGCGAGCGATTGCCCTCGCATTCCAAATATTGCAACGGAGTTTCCCTTGATTAACGATCTTGTATGGGAGTCTGTCCATGGTCATTTGATAGATTCGTGAGAGGCAGTCTGTGGCACTGTTTTTCCACTTTCCTTGTAGTGATTTAGCAAATTTCCTAGAAATCTGTAGATATCACGCAATTGATTGTGGTCGACCGTACGTGTATCACTTGTATCAGCAGAATTGGATGCGACCGAAGCATAGGACTTTCCCTCTACCACTTTTGTGCTTTTGATCCTCTTGACTTGTGGATATTTGGAACACTTGGTGTAGCTAGATGTGTGCTGACCAGAACAAGGTATACATTTTGGTGGGTTGTTGCCTTTGGGTTCCTGTGTTCCCCCCAATTATATATCGAAAAAAGGATCATATTGCGCTGGAGGGCGTTTTTGTTTGGGGAATATTTGACTCCCGTATTCCTGCACTGGATTCAGTGATTGCTGACGCTACCAATGCCCTGCGATTGGCTTGCGCTTGTTAGTAAAGCGGTACGTGATTGGAGACTCCACGTTTAGGGGTATGGAGTCGTATTCTGCTTCTGCCTACCTATTTCGTAATAAGTTAACGTTAATTAAATATAGGGGGCCCTCTAATACGGATAGTTCAGATTCGAGCATCGGATACACTGCTGCTACTGCACGACGATTCTACCACTCGACTTTCAGTGCATCGGTGGAATCTCCAACAAGGTAGGACTTTTTTAAGTCTTTTAAACTGAGTCGCTCTGAGTAGGTGCGTCCTTCTAAGGACGGCAAAACCCAGCACCACACCTGCTTCATGGCGACGTCAGGCGCTGCGTTGACGAAATCCGCTAGCATCACTATTAAATGTGCTGACGGTAAGGTGTTACCTTGTGATGTAGCATACAAAGATGCATGTAAGGATCCCAGATTTCTTGCTTTTGACATCATTATAAATGAACAGCTCGAGGCACTACGTTCCGAATTGAACAAAAAATATTTAGACTTAGAAACAAGATTGGAATCATTGACTAATGATATTAGTAATGTAAATACAAATATTGATAGTTTTAGAAAGGATGTAAGGCGTGCAAATTTGGAAACTACCAACGGCATTGCCAATCTTAGCAATGCTATCAAGGAATTTATGGGCTCTCCCATTACGTCCGTTTCGCCCATGTTAGTGAATAACGCTGTTCCTCCATACGATTGTAAAGAAGGTCCTGCAGGTCTGGGCGCGGGCAGCGACAGTAGCTCCTCATCAAGAACAAGCACAAAGAGGAGGCTTGATAATGACTCTGCTGACATTGATGGAGGTGACTGGCGGACTGCACAGAATAAGAGGAACAAAGGAGGTGTTAGGATCCACTATTGATGTCAGCGCTAGTGCCTCTGTAGCCCTTCGAGCTAACAAAGTTAAACACAGTTCTTCTCATATTTATGTTACCCGTGAAAAGGGAGCAATATATATCCCACCAATCATCGTTCGTCACCATGGGAAGCCAATAAAGGAGATTTTGGAGGAGATCAAAAAGCACGTACCTCTTGACAAAATTACCGCCCACACAGGTCGAGAGGACACCATAAAGATCAGGTGTCATGACGAACACAGTCATAAAACTCTTGTGTCTGGAATGAAAAGCAACGATGTGCTTAAGATCCAGCATCACCAACTAAAATCCGAAAAAATGCTGAAATACGTTGTCCGAAATGTTGATACAACATATGATCTGGAAGACTTTTGCGAAGACCTCAGGAAGGCAAACTATTTCCCTGAAAAAGCTATAGAGCTTAAAAAAGCAAATGGTACAGTAGAGATGCCAATGGTTCTGGTCTTACTTAAAAATAATAAACACAAGAAGTCATTTTTGAGTTTGAAGCGTGTCGGTCCTCTTGCTGTTATTGTTGAGTTATTTAGAGGCAACAAAAGGCCACGTCTACGTTTTGGTCACGTATCCCAAGGTTGCACCGAGTCGCTTCGATGTAATAAGTGCGCTGGCGACCATCAGTCAAGGGATTGTACTAACATAAAAGGCAAAGACCCCCAAAAATGTATACGTTTTTCTGGTCAGCACACTTCTAGCTACACCAAGTGTCCCAAATATCCACAAGTCAAAAGGATCAAAAGCACCAAAGTGGTAGAGGGAAAATCCTATGCTTCGGTCGCATCCAGTTCTGCTGATACTCGGGACACAGGTACGGTCGACCACAATCAATTGCGTGATGTTTACAGGTTCCTGGGAAATTTGCTAAATCAATATAAGGAAAGTGGAAAAGCAGTGTCACAGATTGCCTCTCACGAATCTAACAAATGATCATGGACAGATACCCATACAAGATCATTAATCAAGGGAAACTCCGTTGCAATATTTGGAATGCAAGAGGAATCGCTCGCAAGCGCATCGAATTCTACAATTTCCTTACAAACTGGAATGTCGACATCGCCTTCGTGTGCGAGACGCACCTGAAATCTACTCAAGTCTTCACCTTGCCTGGATATCGTGTTTATCGCAAGGACCGACCACTGGGTAATAATGCCAGCCACGCTTTTGGTGGAGCAGCGATCATTGTTAAGGATGGCATTGATCATCGTGAGTCTGTCACTCCAGACTTTGTGGGAATGGAAGCAATCTCCATGATTATAAACGATGTGGACGCAGGGGAAATCAAGTTCATCTCCTTATATAACCCACCCAAGCACAAACTTGATCCGTGCGAACTTGACGAGCTGCTGTCTGGGCCCATCCCAGTTGTTATTGCGGGCGACTTGAATGCCAAGTACCATGCGTGGAACTACAAATGCCCCAATCAAAACGGCAATATCTTATATGGATATACCTTAAACGAGATTCACACCTTCGTTGCTGGTCCCCTTGATGACACATACTACTGCGATCACTCTCCTGTTAGCGACGTGCTGGATATTGCAATTCTTAAAGGTTTCTTCAAGCCATATAATATATTCACAGTCGACGACTTATCTTCTGACCACCGTCCAGTGATGCTTATGTTTGAGGGCTTAAACATCGATAAGAAGATTGTGCTCCGCTCTAAACTGGACTGGAAGCTCTTTAGAGATATTCTTAGAGATAATAGCATTTGTTAAAAGGAGGTTATTGCCAGGGAGGATATCAATAGTAATATTAATGCTATCACCCGTGTTGTCAAAGATGCCATTACTTCCAGTACCTCTACTATCGATCGTAAGCGTCCTGAACATCTCGACCTGCCTCCTTATATCAGGCGTCTTATTCTCGAAAAGAATTCTTAGAGAAGATTATGGCAGCGTAAGCGACTTCCCTACTTCAAGACCAAGTACAACCATCACCTTCTATTATCTTCAGGCCCTCCAACCAATTTGTGACCTCATAAAGAGAAGTCCTATCTGTTCTCGCGAGTAGCTTTTAAATATTTTATGAATTTTAATTTTTTTAAGCAAACAACTTCGAAAATACGTAAACAAGGATTTTTTTTTTAAATTTTAAACGTATTTAGACTAATATTAATTTTAAGTAATTCTTTATTGCACCCCACCCCTCTCTTCATTTCTAAAATAAATTAAACAGTCGTGCTTTATTATTAAAATATTTATTAAAATAGATGAAAAAAAGATTAATATTAACAATACATAGTTGTACAAAATAGAAATATTGAACACAGGGTTGCAGGTAACTTTAATCTTATTTCAATTATTATAAAATACACACAGAACAACATATAATTAACCAAATTGAAGATTTGGGTTATAATTTGTTATAAATATTAGTGATATATAGCATTTTAATTAATTTTAACTATAAAAAAAAACAAAAAAAACTAAAATTTAAATCTATAAATTAAAATTATATAAAATTTGATTTTTATGAAATATCAATATAAAGTCTCATAAATGTCCATATGATTTTTAAATCTTTACCTTAATTTTACTTGAATTTTTTCATGTCTTCCGTGTGGATGCCAATGATGTTCTTTTAATGTTGATATTAAGAAAGATATAACAATCATATGGACATTTATGAGGTTTCATATTGACATATCATAAAACTCACATTAATAAAATGTGATTAAATATTTTTATTAAATTTAATAATTTAGGAAATGCAATCCTAAATTTTTGTTCTTGTTTTGAGTTGAGATTAATTAAAATGCAATATATCACAATACTTGAAAAAATAACATTTTATTTAATCAGTGGCTAATTTAGTATGTATTAATATAAAAAAGGCATTCACAAACATTATACACTTTTTTTTTCTAATTATGCAACTACAATTATGATAATCTATTTTTTAATTAAAGAAAAAAAGCTTAAAAATAATCACTGAACTGCTATGCTATGTTTTTAGCATTACTTTTGAAGGGTTTGCAATTTTCTATTTTTATTATCCCTGCTAATTTGATCATTTTTTCCTTTACAATAATTGTTCAGGAATGTATTTGTTGCTGCCATTATAATGTATTTTGTTATGTCTTGTATACTATGGCCGTTTAAGCAATTTACTTGAATATACATCTCCTTTTTTTGCAATAAATTCATGGATAAACTTAAAATCAGATTACGCTGGTTTACAATATTTAAAAACAAATGTTCATAATCTGGAGAAATAAGTTTTTGGACTATTAAAAATGTGTACAAAACAATATTGAGGACCTCTGGTCGAGGATAAAGCAGTCCACCTCTATCAAGATTTTGAGTAAATTCACAATAATACGGCAAGCTGTCTGCGTCATTAATAGTCAGACTTGTTCTACAAAACTGGCATTTTACCTTTTTGGTTGTAGCAGCAATGCAATATCCTGCAACATAATTACAGGGAGCAGGTCCTCAGGTTTTTCAATGCCATTAACATCTACCTCATCAATAATGTTATTAAATCCAGTTAATGGTTCACATATGGGGGCATTTTCTAAATTACTTTTAAAATCAACATCTATGGCTATATTACCAAATTTAGCAGATTTTATCATCATAGGTCCAACATTCTGCAATCTTAATTTGGCCTCGATTTCAAAAATCTGCCTCAAAGAAACATGATACTGACTGCCAGCCATTTGTCGGAATTTCCCAAATCGACGTTCCAATTCATCTGTTTGTACTTTGCCAGTCAAAACATAAGAAAATTCCAATTCCTTGATGCAATACTTAGTTAATTCTAAAACGGCATAAGTAGTATGATGTAGTGATCTGTAAGTTTCTCTGGTTAAAAAGCCATTTGGAAATTTTGCTTCTTTCCATTTCTCTAACCAGTCCAAAAACCTATTAAGAAACCAGTATTTTTCATCATCTATGTTAATAGTTAGAGGCTCTTGAAATTTATTTCTCAAGTGTTCTCCTTTATATGGGTTTCTCACATTCATTATACACCACCACTGATATATTAGTCTGATATAATAAGCAGTTTCTCTGAAAGAAGGCAAATCTTTTGTTTTCCCCATTTCCATTAATGCTTCAATCACATATTCATTAAAAATTTGCAATACTAATCTTACATTCTGACGCTCTAAACTAGTTGGACAAAGGGCTTTAGAAGTTATGCCATATGCAAACTTCACCAAGTTTCCATGTTCCAAAGTATAGAGCTTTTTAATGGTTTCAAATGATGCTATTCTTTTGGTGCAATGATCGTCGAAATCGATATATATCATTGACTGCCCATCATTACGCTGGTTTAACCAATTATTCCTAACACACTTCAAAATATGGACTGCATCAAAAATAAAAAAAAGTGGCCTTGATGAATCGCAAGGATGAGTGTACACTACACTGAGCTTCGGAGGAGAAGAAAAGAAAGATAATGCTTTACCATTAATTGCATTATTATCAGATGTCACACAAATCACTTTAAATCCAATGTGTTCTAACCTATGATAACTTTTTTAATTATAACAAATAATTCTTCTGCGATGATCTTTTGTAGAGGCAGTATATGGGCAACATCTTTGTATGAAGATAAGAAACTCTGCATCATAAAAACATATGCACTAGTAGCACATTTATCACTTGTGTGTGCATTTCCAACGATATTCCCTCCTTTAAAGTCTAAACATGCTTTTATGTGAATTTCATCAATCATGAGTGATACAATAAGATCTTTAGATTGCAAATTTTGAAATCTTTCTTTTATGTAAGATAGAAAATGTTCATCAAATTGTTCAAGCAGTGGATTCAAACTGAAACTGGAACAGACTCTTCTAATAGTATTAGGATGGGGCAATATGATATGACCTGAATTTCTTAAAAATTTATACGCATGAGGAGAAATGGAATACAGCAAACTTGCAAAAATTAAAAAATGAACATTATATCGATAGTTATATTTGATGTTCTTTATAAGCAGAAGTTGTTCTAGAATAAAATTAAGAACACTCTCATTATCTTCAGGTAAAAGCCTTTTCAGTAAATTTAACAGTTCAGATGTGACATTAATAAGTGTTTTGATAGACTGATCAGAATTTTCTTCCCCAAGGGACTCCACAATTTGCAAAAGTTTCTCCAGATCATTACAATTATTTAGCTTAAAAGGAATGTTAAACTCACCAACTTTTTTAACCATAATATTTTTCATGAAAACAGTAACATTCAATGAGTCATCGATAAACACTGATCTGTAAATGGCTGGTGCAGGATCCAACTTCAAATCCATAAATAATATGGAATCCAGTTTACAGTCCAACACAGTCCACACATCAGAAATGGTCACAAATTTCAAACAATCTTTCATTTCCTTTATGTTTGTAAATGAGCGAGCATTATCATATTTCGATTTGGTTGTAATGCTCTCTTGAATTGCTTTCTCAATGTGCTCCATCTCTATCCGCTCTCGTTTTTTCTGTGGAGTTTCTCGGGGAGTAGTTGACTGTTGCTTGGACATGTAAGATGGGCAACCAGGAAGAATAGTTGGCACAGCATCATCTCTAAGTCTCGGGTACTTCAATACTGATTCTATCAGTTTGCCTGTACGCTCATCCTAATAGGAAGTCTTCCTTATAATATCTTGGGAAGTGAAATGCAATTCACAAACCTGAAAATTATAATATTAACTATTAATACACAATAATATAGCTGACTTATTTTTCATTGTTTCCACTAAAATCTTTATTTTTTCTGACTGTTATTGTTTTTTAATTTCATTATTTTGAAAAACATACTACTGAAGCCTATTCTGATTCACCAATTTGTAAATTCCAATTTTTTATTATTTTAGATATATAAGAGAGAAATCAATCCTAGTGTATAAACCGAAATATCAATGTAAAGTAATATTGACTTATTTATTGTCTACATTCGACTATACTTAGCACCGGGTACTTCATAAAACAGTATCAGCATAAAGAAAACATTGAAGTTAACATTAATCTAAATTATTAATTTCAGCAATAATGGAACTTTAAACTTTTGTTTAATTTTTATCACCAAATACTCAGTCCAATGTCGAAAATTTGATAATCTAATCATACATGACCCCGTGGGGTATTGTTGTATAATAAATAAATAAATAAATAAATTAATTAATTAAATAAATAAATTTATCTAAACATTTGCACCCCTACTTTAATGTCACATTTACATACAGTATTACACTATCGATTTTTAAGGTCCATCCTAATATAATATCACTAGATCTTATAAAAGATAATTTATTATTTTACTTCCTCTAAATAAAATAAATCCTCTATTTTGATTTTGCCCTTAATAACATTATTTCTTCATCGGAAACAAGAAATATTTCGAACATAGGCCTAACAAAGACCTAAGCTTCTTTCACCTGATTTCTTATCATTCAAATATACTTAAACGTGACTATGAAACATTAAAACTACTTATAAAAAAAGAAACATAACTATTAAGCTTTATGCATTATATGAAATAAAATACTGAAAAAGAATATTTACCCTTGAATTCTCCGTAACGTCGAAATCTTTCCTGCCGATGGCGTGGATCCATTTCTTCCGAAGTTCAGTGTCACGCGGAAATTTAAAAACTGAAACTTGGGGTCCAGTTTTGTAATTTCCATTACACCCAGCTGCAGAACAATGATTAGGCATCGCAGACAGAAAATATATGAAACACAGTATTAAAATATAGTTTAAAAGTCTATAGTTTAAATGGCGATATTGCACAAGCGATAAACACGAGGTCTAGCAAGCGAATCAACAGGGGACTGCTGCTGCAGCAGGGGAAAGGGGTCGGACGTCTCTTTCTGACGTCACACGACTTCCGGCCCTTCGTTGGAAGGCCTGAAGATAATAGAAGGTGATGGTACAACCGGCTTTCCCGCAAGGTTCAGGAAGAGGTTAAAGCACTACGAAATCAAAGGTGGAGCGAAAAACTGAAGTCCTTGTCTGTCCAGGACAACTCGCTCTGGGGAACTGTGAGGGCCTTAAAGGGTAATAGACCAATCCAATTGCAGCCACTGCTTGCAGGCAGTGGCAACGTTGTCACCAGTGACGGGGATAAGGCTCAATTGATCGCTGATTCCCTGAAAAGTCAATTTACCACGCCTGGTGAGACAAACTTGGACAGCCTGCAAAACACTCAGATAGTTAACGATGTGTGTATCGCTTACCAGTGCATTCATCGTGTTCCCACCCCTGAAGAAGTCATTAGTGCTCAAGAAATCTCCGACATTATCAAGCGACTTAAAATCAAGAAAGCAGCAGGTATTGATTCCATCAGTAGCAGTGCTCTCAAGAACTTGCCTTCTAATATTGTCTTGATCATTACCAAAGCCATGAATGACTGCTGGAGACATGGTTACTTCCCCGACCAGTGGAAAGAGTCTGTTATCGTTACCATAGAAAAAGCCTGGTCTTAACCCTGCCCTCCCTGTCAGCTATAGGCCTATAAGCTTTTTACCTATGCTATCAAAAGTGTTTGAACAGGTCATTCTTAAGAGATTTAACGACTTCTGTGTGGCTAACAATCTTATTCGTGAAGATTAATTCGGCTTTCGTCCAGGTCACTCCTGCCAACTCCAGATCTGGAGGCTTATTGTAGATTTAAACACTCCTCTTAACTGTGCTAAATATGGTGGTCTTGTCTTTTTGGATGCCCGAAAAGCTTTTGATCAGGTTTGGCACGAAGGCCTGATTTACAAAATGATTACTTGTGGTTTTCCGGACGATCTTATTGCCTTGATTAGATCCTTTCTGTCGAACAGGATATTTCGTGTCAAGGTTGGTTACTCCATGTCTAACCCGTGTGACGTTAAAGCTGGTGTTCCCCAGGGTTCTGTCCTAGGCCCTGAAATCTTCAACTTTTTCATCCATGACTTCCCAACATTTACAAAATGCAAGCTGTATCTGTTGGCTGACGACGCGTCTATCATGACCACTGACCGCGTTCCCGCTCACGTCATGTCACGGTTACAAAAGGCCTTATATCTGTGCGAGAAATGGTTTGCAAAGTGGAGACTCGATCTAAACGTTGACAAGTGCAAGGCGATGTTCATTACGAAGAAACTTCGGAAACCCCGGAGTCCTCTCTTCCTTTCTGGTAAAGAGCTCGAATGGGTAAAACATTACAAATACCTCGGAGTGGTATAGATGCCAAACTAAATTGGGGCGACCATGTCTCCTACGCCATCAACAAGGCAAAGAAGGCAAAATTCAGTCTGGTAGCTCTTCTGGGGCGAAACAGCGCGCTTGGATTGGACTGCAAACTATTGCTGTACAGGACGGTTATCCGAACCTTCTTGCTTTATGGTATGCCTGCCTGGGCCACGACATGTAAGTCCAGATGGAAAGACCTCCAAACGTTCTAAAACTTGACCTTGAGGACCACTGCCCAACTTGCCAGGAGAGTTGCAACAAATACTTCTATTGCCGACGATTTTGAGATACCTCCCATTGGCAGCTATGTACAGGAGTCACTGAAGAAGTTGCTTCCGAAGATGAAAGACCATCCCAATCCTCTGGTTGCAGATATTCTGGAGCATCCACTCAGGTTTAGAAGTTTTCTTCAGGCATCGCAGGCCTCGACACGTCCTGGACATCAATTTCGACGACATCCAAAAGGCCATCTTTCCCGACTACTGGATCTCATAGCTCCTCGTGCCCCTCGTCAATCAACAATCAACTTATTCGTCCTTATAGGAAAGAACCCCATCTTATCCTCTGGATGACTTAACTAGGTTTCATCTGGCTTCTTGCCTACTTTAGTGTACTTCCCCTGGTTACTTCCTGGATGAGTATGGCAGTGAAAGCGTTGCTTTCGGACCGCTCGTTTCGTTTTCCCTGTACTGTTCGATTGTCGATTGTCGGATAGTTGTGTAGTTGAGCTTATTCAGTGATATGGTTATTATTGTTCAATGTTGGTGTACGTGACCTGTATAAGAGAATATGTCCTAGGAAATAAAAAGTTACATTAAGCATATACCTGTGTGGATGCCCTTCTTATATTCATATTTCGCAATTACCCTCTGCGATGTCTGAACTCCTGACAAGTTCTCTCCCGCGGCTATTCCAGTAACGCGACTGGGTGATCAATAATAATAGGGGGGGGGGGGGCAACGTCACAACCTCATCTCATTTTGCCACGTTCACACAAAAGAATGGAATTAGACATATAAGAATATTGCTATATCATCCAGCTGGAAATGGTCAAGCAGAACGAGCTGTTCAATCTATGAAAGAAAGTTTAAAACGTATCATCACTGGCGATTGGAAAAAACGTTTATCAAGCTACTTATTGTCACAACATATTACCCCTCTTTCGTCTACAGGGCTGAGCCCAGCTGAACTTTAATTCAAACGCCGTCTACGTTCATGCTTTGGTTTAACGTACCCAGATAGCATGGAACGTGATACTAAACAATTTACTACTACCACCCGCCAATTTTCATCGGTGCCACTGTTTACGCACGTCAAAGTGGAAAAGAATCATCATGGATTCCACCCATTGTACATCGCAGACTGGGTCCAGTTATTTAGGAAATTGCAACACCCACAAGCTTGGCTCGAAGACACGTGGATCACATGTGCGCTCGAAACAGCGTAGCCTCACCTAGTAATGTAGAACTTACTCCACCTTAGACGCAAAATAACGAAACGTCTTCTTCGTCAACACTGCAACAAAACGAAGAACAAACACAAATGTTTCAAAACGATACAGCAACTGCGACAACACTCCCGACTCGACCGCAACGACAAAGCCGACTGCCATCCTATCTGAAGGACTATGTACTCTCAATCAAGGGGGAAGTAGGGACGTTGCGATACAACTGACATGGGTAAGTATTGATATTTTTCATTAGATATTGGCAGTATCGGTATCGATACCGGTTATTCGATAATATCGTGGTATCGAAAAAAAGATATGAGTATCGGTACTATTTTTTAAATTTTAGAAATATATTTTTATACCAAGAACAGTTGAAGGTACGTTCTTGTTTAAACCTATGCCTATTAATGTTTCGCACCATGGTTGAATTAAACCATGTTTCGTACCATCTTCTCCATCTGCCGAGCTCAATGACGGTCCCACTCCTTATGCCACCACAACGCGCCTCTAATATCGTTGTATATTCTATTTTTGCGTATTTTATTTACCATCTCCAAAGTCAAATTTAAGAGATTTAATTCATGTAGGCTTTGCTTAGAAATTAAACATTATATTCTTTGCAACAATAATAATAAACAACTTTTCTTTGTTGTAAGCTGTCGCTTGTACATGGTGTTTACAGACTTTCAGGATATGTTCCAGGGACCAAAACAAGCAGAAAATGTCATATGAACATGGGGTCGAAGACGCCTCTTTCTAGAGTATAATGGTTTGAAGGTGTCCTGTAGTAGAAGAATTACGGCAATTCAAAGAAACGTGTGAAGAAAATTGTGTTCTCCTGATATGAACCCATTGGACTTCTTCTTCTAAGGGGATTTGAAAACGCGTGTTTTTTCTGCCCCTTTACCAGATGTTGCAATTCCTCGTCAGCGGATCCTGGATGGTTGCGACATCATCTTTCATATACCTGGTATTTTCGAACATGTTCGTCAATCCATGTGGCGTGCACAGACTTCCTTGTAATCTAACGGAGCCCATTTTCATCATTTACTATAGCAAATGTATTGTCTTGTATATCGTAGAAACAAGAAATTATCCCCCCCCCCCCCCCGAGAGGGGTATAGGAAAGTAGCGGAATCCCTGAGGTCATGTACTGTATTTTATCCCTTTATCTTCACTTTTAAATCCCCCAAAATTTTTAATTATAAAATTGATTTCCTCGAACATAGTATACGAATCAAAAGATGTAAAGAGCTCTATATTCTTTCGTTTCTCACCACTGTATATCATATGATTTACATTGCCATATTTCTAAAGACCAAGTGACTGCCACATCCACAACTCCGACCCTACTGGGACAATTTGTCCCAAATTCATAGTAATCTGCATAACTAATTTCACTCCGGTACCGTGTAGATCTTTTGGTCCCCTCTAGCTCCCAACCCCGTATTCCGACCCCAGTGGGCGAATCAAAACCAAATGAAATTGTGAAGGAGGACAAGCCTTCGAAATTTTAACTTTCTACATGAAAAAATGTAGAAAATATGAAGACGGATGGACAGACAAACGGACATTGTGAAATCAATTATCATTCCACAACTTAATAAATCACACAATTTGCAAGACTTATATGCTTTAATGTTAATTTCGTCTACTCAGGAAACCTTCAAGCCAACATAACTCTAGAACGACGCGTTTTCGACTCATTGCTCATATGACACTTTGTGCTTGTTTTGGTCCCCGAAAGTTTGTACAGGCCATTCAGAAACACCATGTATACAGTTCAATATTACTTGAAACTTAAATACATGCAATTGTGCCTGCTTATAAGAGTATCGAACGATACGATACTCTCTGTATCGATACTCTTTTTCGATAGTATCTGGGTATCGATACTTGGCTCTAAGTTTGATATCGATGCTGAATATCGTATCGAATAGAGTATCACAACGTCCCTAGGGGGAAAGTTTGTAATGTATAGTGTTGCCACCAGACGGCGCACCTAAACTTTTCCCTTATTGCCATGCGGTTATCACTCCACACAGACTCTCGATTTCATCCTTCATATAATACCACGTTATGTTTTCTCTCCATCTTATGTATCCTAATATTTACCATGATAATAAACCTTATATTAACTACCTTACCTTGTACGTTGATTCATCTCATTACACAACATGTTGATTTATTTTTAGTGACGCTTTGTAGCCATTTCGGCGATGACTTCACCAGGCAGATGCTCAGTCCATGATGTTAATGCATAGAGCGAAGTTTGCAATCTTTTTTAAAATATTTTTTTTTTTTTTTTTTATACATGGATTATTTTTGTTTTCCTGGAAACTGTTGTTGCGTATTTCAAATGTGTGGTGCGTTTCAAGCATTATTAAAAATCGTCTGCAAAGTTTGATCTAATTTTTTTATTTTAAAGCATGTGCGCCTGTGGAGGGTTTGCATTTTTCGGGCTCTGGCTGACGTCATCGATGCTCCGCCATCTGGTGAGCACCGGGAGAAACGGCCCTATCGAGCCGAGGCAACGCCACCTAGAGAACAACGTTCTCAAGGTGGCGTTGGCCGAGGCCTTCGAGATTAACAAGGCCCGAGCGTGCGTGAGCGATTTCCAAATTTCATCACTAGGTGTCCTCTTTTCTCTATAAACAAGCAGAAAGCCCGCTATTTCAATTGTATTACATGTGCTTTTGTAACCATGATAAATTCAAAAATAAAAAAAATACCACTAAGCAAATGTTTTAAATAAACCATCACTTATGAAAAAAATTCTGTATAGCTGTATAAATGAATTTCAGATGCAAAAAATAAAAAACTTTAGGTCTTCTCATGGTTAAACCACGAAATGATCGAAAGATTTTTATTCCCCATCAGATGACAATTTAAAGTCATGATAATTTCAAAAATAAATAAATACATAAAATATTATGTAAATTTTTTTTTAATAAAGTACTCCTGTGTCAAAAAAATGCTATACAGCTGAATAACGTATTTCAAATGAAAAAAGTTAAAATCTTTCGACGTTTTCATGGTTTCCCATCAGTTGGCAATTTAAAATTCATTATAGGGAGAAATATCAAAACATAAACATTGAATATCCGCCATCTTTTGAGGGCAGCGAGACCCATGGCTGCCATGGCTCTGAACTTATCCCATTGTTATACAATACATCCAAACACGCAACAACTCGTTACCATCTTTATACAATAACAAGTCGGGCAAAAACGGCGCACTTCGATGAGTAGCAGTATAGGATTGCCTTCCTCCTGCCCTCAAAAAATGGCAGCTGTACCCATCATTCAATGCGAAGATATTTTCCCCTATTTCATATATAAATAAATTAATAAAAAATACAGTTATGTAAATACTTTTAAAATAAATTACTACTGTGTAAAAAAAATGCTACACGTGTATAAATGTATTTAAGTTGCAAAAAATAAAAATCTTTCTT
Organism: Rhysida immarginata; assembly: GCA_023313115.1. Lineage (NCBI taxonomy): Eukaryota > Metazoa > Arthropoda > Chilopoda > Scolopendromorpha > Scolopendridae > Rhysida > Rhysida immarginata. The sequence continues at coordinate 221,684 of JAHWFO010060443.1, forward strand.
AGATTTTGTTTTTACCGCGAAATTTAACAAAAGGAGTTATTGCCGTGTTCCAAAGTGAGCTTCTAACGCAAAACATATATTAAAAACAAGTTTTCATGGTTTTCCATCGGATTAAATAAAAAAGAAATTCAAGCTTTTCTCATCGGATTAACATACAAAAAACACGTGGACTACAGTCAAATCAAGAAAAGGTATTATATTACGAAATTTAAATGAGCTACGTATAAATATGACAGATGTAAACCTCAACCCAATAAACCACCACAGATTAAGGAAGAAACGCCCCCCCCCCCCACTTCATTTGTTCTTTCCTCAACCCAATAAACAAAGACGTCATAATCAAGTAAATTCATTATGATAAAATCTCTATTATATAACTGAGACTTTATGCTAGTTTTTTTGAGACGTGTCTATATTATTGATAACAGCTGACTTGCCTGGCCGTTTTATCATGGGCGACATTAACAGGAAAAACACCGCCTATTTCTCGAAAAGTTTTGAATCTATCAAAATGAACAAGTTACATTAGTTAGCTCTGTGCTCAATGGAGCAATATATGAAACCTGTTTTATTTGAAGACTCACTGAATTTGAAAAGCCTCGCAAACATCGATGTTTTTCCGTTGTTCAACATGGTTTTACAGAGATTTTATAGTGAAAAGAGGACATCTGGCGACAGATTGGGGAAATCGCTCTCGCACGCATTTTAGCATTGAAACGGAGCAGCATGCTCAGGCCTTGTTAATCTCGAAGGCCTCGATCCAGCATACCTTATACTCTACTTACCTTTCATCACGTCAAGCGGGGCTGGTCATCGCACATTCGGCAACTCTACAGACTTGGGCTCTGTGGGCGGGGCTTCACCTATGACGTTTCATTTTCACAGAAATAGCTTAAATAACCCCGATGTTCAAAACAATGCCTAATAACTGATCACTTTGAAAGTAAAAGCTCTCAGAGAATCTTGGTCGGAAAAACACTGATATGTTTCTTAAATAAATACAAAAATACAATTTGATATTACATCTCAATTCATTCTAATATATTTTGGTTCTAATTTTGATCTAAGTTAACATAATTGATAGGAGATGGCGCAATCAGAAAATTCTCCTTAGCAGCTAAAGATAAGTTAATTGAAGAGATAGGTTAATTGGGTTTTATTAGGTTTTAAATTATCATTATTTCGAAAAATAAAGTCTTCTGAAACACAAAAGAAAAAAAAAACAGTCTAGCAAGTGGGATCATGAAGGTTCGGGCATTTGAGAGCCATGATTCCACTGCGTAGTATTTCTGTGCCGATTAGCATCGTTTTTTAATGTACTTGATATGTTTAATAAGTAACCTTGCGATTTTAACTATTTTAATAAAAATAATATTTCTATTTTACTACATTTGTCATGACAGGAGAATAAATTACAGATTAGAATGCATAATGTAAAATAATTAGAAGAAAATATCTCAATTACTTAAGAAAAAGCATTGGCACTCTCCATTGAGAGGTTGGGTTATTTGGCAGAAGCTTGAAAAAATTTATTTTCTTGCACGAATAAAAGAAAAACTTAAAACTTGCAAAAAATGGGGATTAATACACTTTATGAAAATTAATGAGTCGGGAGATCACTAGTTTGTGACTGGAGTCAGTGTATGTTTGATTAAGGTGCTGCTCAGTCATATAAGCCCGCATTATTCCCCATTATAATCGTTCCCGTAGCTGGAATTAAGTGTCCAGTTAGTGGTAATAGGAGTGTTTACCAATCGCGAAAATTGGGGGGGGGGTTTATCAGCCCGTATATTTTTATAACAGGCGTTTGTTTATTGCATGTTGGGTTGCTTTTTATGTTTAAATAGGGCTTTACACTGAACCCAAAACGTATTTAGTTAAGCAAATCTTATGTAGCATGTAATATTTTGAGTTTTCAGTTTAAATTATCATTTGTTAATGGGGGAATTGTTAACTTACTTGAGCGAACTGTCGGAGTCGGCAACAATTGTACTGTACGTAATAGCTCCTGTTTATAGTAATAAGTCGTTTCCGAGGATGTTGGCAATCTTACTATGTGTTTGTTGTATTAGAGAATTGGGGACATATATTAAAAAAGCGACGAGAAGCTTCACGCTTGTTCATCCGATAAAAAAAAAGGACGCTCATAAAAATGTCAGCGATAGGAGAGGCCGCCATAACGATGAAATCATTGATTTTATCAGGTGAATGCTTCGAACTAGCTTACTAATATACGATAAACATTAACTTTGAGCTAATAGAAGTTAAGCCAGTTTGTTTATTTATTTTTTTATCGCCGAGAGAATCCTTTTTCCTCCGGAGCCATACAGTTAAAAGTCAGTATCGAACTTTGCGATGGGACAGCGTTCCAAGCAGCAAGAGTATGGACAGGTCGTATCTGCTATGTCAAGAATTCAACGTTGCTGGAAGTCTTCTACTTTTGGTGAGATGATTCCATTATTGTATTTTTATAAGTGCCATGAGAGTGTTGTTGCGTTCGAACTGCGTCAGTGTTGGTGTTTAGCGCTGCATTAAAGCGTTTCAGCGGACAGTAATTTATCTTCTCATTTCTTTTTTGATAATTACCTGTCTTGTTAATGCCTAGTGTAACGGAAAACGACGCTTAAATTGTATTATCATTACGATATAAGCATATGTTTTTAAGTGATAGTTTTCTGAGTGCATGTTCTCTGTGGCTTC
>JAHWFO010060443.1:224393-242018 GCA_023313115.1 Rhysida immarginata
ATGCAATGGTCATTTGGTCAGGGGATAATTTAAAAAGGGAGGCGCAACGCTCTCCTTGCTCACTCGTGTCTGGGGTCATGTGACCTACTGCAAGGTGTTAGCTGATTAGTTATCAACAGAGAGCATGGCCTCTGATACATATTCTGATGCATTATAATTAGATAATTATTGTGTAATGCAGAGTAGGCATTATAGTTAAATGATATATTTATGTGCTAATGCATAGTTAGTGGAAGATAAGGGGTATTGTTGAGTTTAAGGTTACAGCACTGTCCCGGGATCCTAAAGCTAGGTTAAAGGGGAATAGAGGGAATGATTACGAGTTGTGCTCATAATGGTAATTCTTAAAGTTAATTGGGAACTAATGATTATATCTTTTGGGAATATTTTATTGTTTTGGGGTTTTCAAGCCGCATAATTGCGCTGTTACATTGTTTTATTTAATAGGTGTAAAAGAGGTTTCCGCATAATAAAAATAGTAGTTCTATTTTTAATTTACGTGTTCCTTGATTGGTATTTCTAGCTTTACACAAGTCACAAACCCTCGGCCCCACCCGCGTCGGAGTTGGCTTTGCCTTGGGTCTTCGAGTAGGCCCCTCCCACGCGGGGTTGGTCACAATTATCTTAATTGTGGATTAATACACTTTATGAAAATTAATGAGTCGGGAGATCACTAGTTATCTCAAGTTACTTTGCACCATTGGACGTACATATACAAATATGAAATATGAAATACACACTTAGAAAACATTAGAGATAAAACATATTTACAGAGAGTACAAAATTCGAACGTCTTTACAATTGTAAAATAAGAGGAAAAAACAAACTTGAACAAGATAAAGAAGTGTGTGAAAACAAACAAAGTAAGTTGGAGGAAATGAAGAAACAGAACAGAATTAAATTATTTAAATGCAACCAAGTATACTGCAAAATTAAGAAAAAATTCATTATTAAGTTATTTATTTGTAAATTATATTTTACGTAACCTTACATATGTTTGTTATTTTATTTATTAACTATTTTTTGTATATTTTCATTTTTACTCTTTACATCTTGCATTTACTGTTTATTTATTATCAAGAACATATGAAGTGGGGGGGGGACATTTATTTCCCCCTTCATCCATCCCTGGTATTATTTAATATTGAAGAAACATATAAAAGAATTTTTGAAAAAAAATAGTCAACGAAAGGGGAATCGAACCTACTTACACAGAAGATAGTCAAAACCATTAACCCCTTTCCTATCTTTTAGCCCTTCTTTATCTTGTTCAAGTTTTTTTTTTTCTTATTTTACAATTTTAAATACATTCGAATTTTGTACTCTCTGTAAATATGTTTGTTCTATAATGTATTCTAAGTGTGTATTTCATATTTCATATTTGTATATGTACGTCCAATGGTGCAAAATAACTTGAGATAACTAGTGATCTCCCGACTCATTAATTTTCATAAAGTGTATTAATCCCCATTTTTTGCAAGTTTTTCTTTTATTCGTCCAAGAAAATAAGTTTTTTCAAGCTTCTGCCAAATAACCCAACCTCTCAATGGAGAGTGCCAATGCTTTTTCTTAAGTAATTGAGATATTTTCTTCTAATTATTTTACTTTATGCATTCTAATCTGTAATTTATTCTCCTGTCATGAAAAATGTAGTAAAATAGAAATATTATTTTTATTAAAATCGTTAAAATCGCAAGGTCACTTATAAAACATATCACGTACGTACATTAAAAAACTATGCTAAGAAATACTACGCAGTGGAATCATGGCTCTCAAATGCCCGAACCTTCATGATCCCACTTGCTAGACTGTTTTTGTTTTTTTTCTTTTGTGTTTCAGAAGACTTTATTTTTCGAAATAATGATAATTTAAAACCTAATAAAACCCAATTGACCTATCTCTTCAATTAATTTATCTTTAGCTGCTAAGGAGAATTTTCTGATTGCGCCATCTCCTATCAATTATGTTAACTTAGATCAAAATTAGAACCAAAATATATTAGAATGAATTGAGATGTAATATCAAATTGTATTTTTGTATTTATTTAAGAAAGATATCAGTGTTTTTCCGACCAAGATTCTCTGAAAGCTTTTATTTTCCTAGTGATCAGTTATTAGGCAACCGTTTTGAACGTCGGAGTTATTTGAGCTATTTCTGTGAAAATGAAACGTCATAGGTGAAGCCCCGCCCACAGAGCCCAAATCCGTAAAGTTGCCGAATGTGCCTGGTCATCAGGCTTCTCCATAGTCTCTCCTTCAGCAAGGTGTTGTCGCTGTCATTGCCCGTTCCGAAAATTACAAAATTTCCACTATAAATAAGAAAAAAAGTTAATCCATGTGCATCATGGGAGGATTCTAACATCTTCAGTTCGTGCGCAGAAGAACAAAGTCGCTCCTGACTGGCCAGTTTGACGAGATCGAATGGTGATTGGTTTCCCGTGGCGAAGTCGTTCACTCAACGGTGGGCGCTTCTCAACACCAACTGGTGGAAACAACTCGAAACAGTCACAAGATCAGCAGACGACGATGCACGAACAACGCAGGAGAAGCTCCAAACAATACGAATAGCAAACGCATTGTAAAAAGAACGAGACACAACGGACAGGTGGGCTAGGCTTAAACGAGTGCAATGATATTTTACACAATAAAATACAAAACATGTGATAATTCTATCACACCGTAGTCAACAAGGGTGAACTTCGATGAGTGATATGGAACGCTAGGGGGGATTCCCCGAAAGCGTATCGAGTTTTACAATTTTTTGATAAAGCAAGAGATCAACGTTGCTTTCCTCTGTGAAACGCACCTCAAACCAAGCCAAGACTACGAGTTACCTGACTACTATGTGTACCGTACGGATAGTATGGATTCAAATGCTGGAAGATGTGCTTCTGGGGGCACTGCGATCATCATTAAGAAGGGAATTCAACACCAAGAATTACTCTCCAAGTCTTATGCAGGTATGGAATCGGCCTCCATCATTATCAATGACCACTCCTTTGGTGAAGTGAAGTTCATGGCGCTCTACAATTCACCTAAACATTATCTTGACGTTAGCGCGCTTGATGAATTTTAAAGTGGTGACACTCCAGTCGTCCTGGCTGGTGATCTAAATGCCAAACACCCAAGCTGGAACTCCAGAACGCAGAACTACAACGGCATGATCCTCTATAAGTACATACAAGGAAAAGATGAGATCATCGCTGCTGGACCTGTGGAGGACACCTACTACTGCGACCACTCCCCTACTAGTGATGTTTTTAACATCTCGCTCTTAAAGGGTTTCTTCAAACCGTACAATATCTTCACGATTGATGACCTTTATTCTGACCACAAGCCTGTGGCGTTGAACTTTGGCAATGTCGACATAAATTTCAGAGAAGAACTCATACATCATCAAGACTGGAAGCTCTACAAAGATATTCTTAAGGACTATGGCTGCCATCCCGATGTACTGCAAGGAGGACGTCGATCAATGTGTTGAAGACATCACCAGATGTATTAACAGTGCCATAGAAGGTAGTAACTATCCATCAGAGAATAGACCTCCTCATTGAATCCAACTCACACCTGGAATCCAACGCCTAATTGCTGAAACAAACAGAACACGTAGACTATGGCAACGCTATCGTAAACCTTGGCTCAAAACCAAGTACAACAGGTTAGTGCGAAGAGTTCGAGAGGAGATAAAAGAGCTTCGCGACGCTAGATGGAATGAATAACCCAAAAGCTTGTCGGCTCGCAACAATTCCATTTGGAGTATGATCAGAGCTTTACAGAAGAAGGAGAAAAAGATTACGCTTCCTCCACTCCGTACACCACAAGGTGACTATGTGCAAACTGACCAGGAGACTATGTACACCAAGTCATTGCAGATTCACTAGAAATGCAATTTGTTACTCCTATTAACAACAATCCCGAGAGCCAAATCATGTCTCAGCGTGTGGAAGATGGTCTTGTCAACTTTGACGAAGTCCCGCAGCTTTTAACGAAGAACAACATGGAGGCCAGAGAGATCGCCACCATCATAAGTAAACTGAAAAAGAAGAAGGCTCCAGGAAGAGACAAGGTGAGCAATAACGCCCTTATTAATCTCCCAAAGAACTTTATTGACTATCTCACAAATATCATTAGCGACTGCTGGAAATTTTCTTACTTCCCTGCATCTTGGAGACAATCTATTGTTTTGAGTATCCCCAAGCAGGGGCAAAATCCAGCAATTCCCTCGAGCTACCGACCTATTAGTCTGCTCCCCTCAATGTCTAAAGTTTTGGAGAAAACGATTCCAAGACCACTGTCTCGACAACGATCTACTTCGGAAAGATCAGTTTGGCTTTCGTGCCGCTCACTCTTGTCAGATGAGATACGGAGGCACGTAGAAGACCTGAGCACCCCCTTGAACCTTTCCAGGTACTGCGGAGTGGTATTCCTCGATGTCAGTAAAGCTTTTGACCAAGTGTGGCATGGGGGCCTTGTCTACAAGATGATTAGAGACGGGTTCCTCCCGATTTGATTTTGATGGTGAAATCCTTTCTCACCGACATGTTCTACCAAGCTAAAGTTGGTGAAAAGCCATCCATGCCCCATGTTGTAAAGGCCGGTGTCCCTCAAGGTTCTGTCCTCGGGCCCGTGCTATTTAATTATTTTGTGCATGATTTCCCGAAACCCAAAAATTGTAATTTATATTTCTATGCTGACGATACTGCCACTATGACATGGGCACATAAGCCGGCTCACCTTATCATTCGTCTGCGGCAAGCCTTGAAGATGTTCGAAGACTGGTTTAACTGCTGGAAGCTGAACCTTAATGTCGGAAAGTGCAAGGATATGTACTTCAACAGAAAGTTCAAGCGTCCCCCAGAGTAAGAAACTGTTCTATTCAATAAGAAACTGGACTTGGTAGACAACTACAAATATCTTGGCGTTATCATCGACTCAAGGCTCGTAGAATCGTCACGTGACCTACCCTCTGAACAAAGCAAAGACGGCTAAGTACAGTCTCATAGCTCTCCTGGGCCGCAACAGCACCCTCAGCATCGACAATAAGTTACTTCTGTACAAGTCGATTATTCGGACCATACTCCTCTATGGCATGCCTGCGTGGTGACCATCTGTAGAAGCAGATTGAGCGAGCTACAGTCATTCCAGAATGTAACTCTGAGGACCATTGCCCAGCTTGACAGAAGGACTGTGAAAAACCAATCCATCCATTCAGATTTAAACATGGTCAGCATCGTAAAGTTTATACAGGACCTCCTTTTGATTATGGTGCAGAAGATGAAGATTCACGACAATGACCTAGTGACTGGAATACTGAAGAACTCAATGGATATGAAGTGGCATATGAAGTGTCGAAACCCGAGGCACATTCTTGACATCAACTTTGAAGACATCAGCAACGTTTCTTTATCGGAATGTTGGAAGATGTGATAATCTTCTTTCTCGTTGTTCTTTTTATTTCGTTTCTATTTTGTTTCTGTCAATCTTATTTTCTTTTTTGTATATTATGGAAGACCGCTTGGTTGGTTAGGCTTCTTGACTACCTCAGTGTATTTCATTTGGAATTTATTCTGGTTCGATGAGCTTTGTGAAAGCGCTGCTTTCGTCCCATCTGAAGAAATGTACACTTCACTGTTCGATTGTCGATTGTCTTTCTATAACTCGATGAGGAGGATATGGATCGACGAGGAGGATCAGGATCACGATCAGGACGGACTAGCTCATCTACTCTCATTTCAAGTATCATCTCATTATTATCATTTTAGGCCCTTTTCAGGGCGATATTCACCTTCTGTCACGGCGTTGGAATTAATATTCCCATAACCAGTACATCAAGACGCTCATTATCCTTCTGGGTCCCTGGCGTTGGGATTAATTTCCTCGCAAACCTGACTAAGGACATTTCTCATATCATCTATAATCATCCTAATCATTCACAAGTGGGCCCCTGGCGTAGCATTAATTTTCTCGCAAACCTGACTTTATATTTTAGACCTAGGAACGTCCTTTTAAGAACGACTATTTCTTTTATACATCTAACCAAGTTACCAACAGCGGCTTCAGTATGCCAATGAAGGAGAGTCCTCCCACGAGTTCGTATACAACGACGTCATCACCAGAGACAAGCGTTTTGCTGCATTTGATGACAGTGAAAAGCAGGCAGCACTAAAGAATGATTTATACCAACTATTGATGACAGAATTGGATAAGAAATTTCAAGAACAAAGGTTAGTTTCACTTAAAGAATTCTATTCACTGCTTAGGAATGCTCTTGCAACCAAGTCCGTGACTGCCAGTCCCAATATCGAACCAACTCCTGAGTTGGAGAAGAAGGAGGAGTACATGGACGCCTCCTTACCACCGGTACTATGTGAGAGCAAGGACGACCCTAGTCGCAAAAGGAAAACAGAAGATGACCCTGCTACTGATGACAACCCTTGGATTGAACGTGATATATAAGAAATCCAGGAAAGAGACGAGATTAGATAATGAAGTTTTTACTGCCGCCAGAGTAAAACGCAGCAGAAATGGACAAAAGGACTCGGCCAAAAATATCAGCCAAAAGGTAAGTAAAAGTTCATATGACCCACCAATTATCATACGCACTCATGGTAAGCTTTTTAAAGAAATTCTGGACGAGATTAAGAAGCATGTACCACTAGAAAAAATCATAATGCATACAGGCAGAGCACAGACAGTAAAAGTGAAATGTCTAGACGAAGTTATTGATAAGAAACTCGTCGCTGGTTTCAAAGCTGACGATATTTTGAAAATTCAGCACCATCAACTGATGTCCGAGAAGGTGTTGAAGTTCGTTATTCGAAATGTTGATGTTACGTACGATTTAGAAGACCTAAGAAGAGCTAACTAATTCCCGGAAAAGGTAATCCGACTTAAGAAAGCCAAAGAATCAATAGATATGCCTTTGGTTTTGGTTCTGCTCCCCAATAGCGAACATAACCAGTCACTGAAGAGTGTCACTCGTATCGGTCCACTAGCAGTTCTAGTAGGAGTCTTCCGAGGGAACAAGAAGCCACTACAGTGTTACAACTGCCTGCGCTTCGGACACGTATCCATGGGCGACACAGAAGACCCTCGTTGCAACAAATGCGCAGAGGCCCCAAGATTAAAGGACAAGAACCCCTGAAGTGCATAAGATGTGGAGGACAGCACACTTCAAGCTATACAAAATGTCAAAAATATCCCCAGGTTAAAAGAATGCATAGTTCCAAGGTGACCGTGGACAAATCCTTTGCAGCTGCAGTGTCTAAGCCAGTAGAAAAAGTCTCCACATTAACGACCTACAAGGTATGTACACTGAGTGAGCATATTATTATGACCACCCTGTCAGTATCTCGTTGGGCCACCGTTTGCCTTTAATACTGTGGTGATTCTTCGTGGCATTGATTCCACGAGATGTTGGAAGGTGGTGGGAGGAATCTGTCACATGCCAGATGGATAGCACTGTGTTGTTGTGCTAGATAGGACGGTGGTGGATTCAGCCGTCTGATGTTTCATTCGACTTTGTCCCACAAATGCTTAATTGGAGTGAGATTTGGGGATTGTGGGGGCCACCGAAGTAAGGTAAAGTCCCCCTCCTGTTCCTGGAACCACTCCTGCACAATACGAGATCTGTGACATGGCGCATTGTCTTGCTGGAAGTAGCCATCTCCATTGTCGTACGCCATCAACATGACAGGGTGGATTTGATCGGCGACGATACGGAGGTATGCTGTGCCATCCAGACGTTGTTCAACAAGTATTATCGGACCCAACGCATGCAAGGAAAACATTCCCCAGACCATAACACTGCCCGCACCGGCCTGAACGGTTGTACTCATGCATGTGGGGTCCATGCTTTTGTGCTGTTTCCGCCAGATTCTCACGCGGCCGTCTGCATGATGTAAATGGAATCGTGACTCATCAGGCCACATGATTCGTTTCCACTGCTCGATAGTCCAGTCCTTGTACTCCTGAGCGAATTGGAGTCGTATCCGCTTGTTGGATGCAGACAGCAAAGGTGTGCGGACAGGTCTTCGGCTTCCGTATCCCATGCGATGCAGTGTGCGGCAGACAGTGCATTCAGAGACCGTTTTGGAGGACCCCTCATTAAGGTCAGCAGTGATTTGATGCACAGTTGCCCTTCTCTTATCGTTTACCAGTCGTGACAGTCTCCGTTCTGTCCGATCATCAACCATCCGCGGGCGGCCACAACGCGAACGTTCAGACCCCGTCTTCGGGATAACCATCCAGTCTTTAAATACTTTAACGACGGATGCTCTTGAGCACCCCACGAATGCTGCTGTTTCGCTGATATTTGCTCCATAGCTCCAAGCACCTACAATCATCCCGCGTGTCGAAGGCTGTTAATTCGCGTCGTTTACCCATACTAGAAGAATGGAACGTCTACTGTTGTCGACGACACTCAGCTTCCCTTTTTATATTGGTTCGGCCCGTTAGCAACATTGTGGCGACCTCCGTGCACGCATTTGCATAATCATGTCAGGTGGGAATGTCATTTGTTTACAAATCTAGGCAAACGTTACCCATAGTTGAGTGGGCTCCTTAAGACCAACTAATTTCATCATAACTACACGACATTATGCACGACTGAGGTCAACAAAGGTGAACTTCGGTGCATGACATGGAACGCTAGGGGGGTTCCCCGAAAGCGTATAGAGTTTCACAACTTTCTGTTGAAGCGGGAAATGGACGTTGCTTTCCTCTGTGAAACTCACCTCAAGCCAAGCCGAGATTTCAAGCTACCCGGTTATTCTGTGTACCTTAACGATCGTATGATTCCAAACACTACAAGATGTGCCTCTGGTGGTGCTGCGATCATTATCAAGAATGGAATTAAACATCAAGAATTGGTCTCCAAATCTTACGCAGGTAAGGAATCGGCGTCCATCATCATCAATGGCGTCTCCCTTGGTGAAATGAAGTTCGTGGCGCTCTACAATTCACCTAAACATACTCTCGACGTCAGCGATCTCGATGAACTCTTCGATGGTGACATTCAGTAATACTGGCTGGTGACCTTAATCCCAAACATCCAAGCTGGAACTCCAGACAGAACACGGAACTGCAATGACATGATTCTATACCGGTATACACTGAGTTAGCAAAACTCATGGGATAGCAAGCACATTGATTGATGGGCATGGCTCACGAATTCACAGGGGTAACGGATTCTTGGAATGGACCATTAGACGTTGTGGGAAGAGCTTGTATAAGTGATTAATCAGAAATGGCACGTCGTCGCGAGTTGACGTTTTTTGAACGGGGTATGATAGTAGGTGCCCGACGCATGGGAAGTTCCATTTCGGCAGTGGTGCAGGAATTTGGCTTTCCCCGCTCAACTGTCTCCAGGGTGTATCGGGAATGGCTGGATGAAGGCATCACAGTCCACAACAGGCACCATACCGGGCGTCCAGCTGCCCTGAATGATCGTGATCGGCGACACCTGGGACGAATGATTCAGAGAGACAGGAGCGCAACAGTGCAGCAAATCACAGACCAGTTCAATACTGGCCGCACTAGAAACGTCTCTCGGTGGACAATCCGTCGGAATCTGCACGCCCTCGGGTTTGGCAGCCGTCGCCCTACACGGGTGCCAATGCTTACCCAGCGTCATCGGACATTCCGGCGTGCATTTGCCACCAAGCAACTTGGCTGGACTCTGCAACAGCGGCGTAACGTCATATGGTCAGACGAGTCACGATATCAACTGTACCACACTGATGGGAGGCGCAGACCTCAAGAAACGATGGATCCCGCATGCCAACAGGTGGTGGTGCAGGGTGGTGGGGCGTCAGTGATGGTCTGGGGTGCATTTTCCTGGTTTGGAATGGGCCCTCTGGTTATTCTGGACCAAACGTTGAATGGTCAACGGTATCGTCAACTCATCGGAGACTATCTGCACCCGTTTTTGACATTTCAACACCCTGACGACGTAGCAGTCTTTCAAGATGACAATGCTCCACCACATCGCTCCAATGTCGTCCGCGAATGGTTTGAGGAGCATGCAGGAGAGGTCCAACGACTGATCTGGCCAGCCCGGAGCCCTGACATGAGCTCCATCCATCGAGCTCCGGAGCACTGGATCCTCCACCCACGATCGGGCAGCAACTATCTTCGGCTCTGCAGACTATCTGGTGTCAACTGCCTCCAGAAGTGTACTAGGGACTTGCAGACTCACTACCACGCCGTATTGCTGAACTCCACAGGGCCAGAGGTGGCCCGACCAGATATTAAGTAACTATCACATGAGTTTTGCTAACTCAGCGTATACAAAGTAAGGATGACATCATTGCTGCAGGGCCAGTGGAGGACACTTACTATTGTGACCATTCCCTTACAAGTGATGTGTTGGATATCTCAATGATGAAGGGTTTCTTCAAGCTATACAACATCTTCACGATTGATGACCTTTCTTCTGACCTGTGGCGTTTAACTTTGACAATGTCAACATCAATTTCAGAGAAGAAGTCAAGCATCAGCAAGATTGGAAGCTCTTCAAAGAAATCCTCAAGGACCATGACGGCCAACTCGATAGAGCTAACTGCACGGATGACATCGGTCAACGTGTTGAAGACATCACCAGGCGAATGAATAGTGCCACTGAAGCTAGTGCCTATCCATTGGAAAAAGAAATCTCCTCATCGAATGAAATAAATAAAGTAATTAAAAATTATATGTTTAAGCTAAAGAGTTGATCGATCACGAAAAAAAAAATAAAAGCTAAAAAAACAAGAGGAAGGCTATTTCTTACCCCTGGAATCCAACACTTGATCGCAGAAAGAAACAGGACCCGTAGGCTTTGGCAACGTTATCGTGTACCTTGGCTAAAAACGAAATATAACAGGTTAGTACGAAGAGTCCAGGAAGAAATAAAAGAGTTACACGACGCTAGGTGGAATGACAAGGTGAAAAGCTTGTCGGCTCGCGACAATTCCATTTGGAGCATGGTTAGAGCTCTACAGAAGAAGAAGAATGATACGCTTCCTCCACTTCGCATCCCCCAAGGTAATTACGTCCAAACTGATCATGATAAAGCACAACTAATTGCAGATTCCCTAGAGAAGCAGTTTGTTACTCCTGATAAAAATAATCCCGAGAGTCAACTCATGTCCCAGCGTGTGGAATATGGTCTTATCAAACTTGATGAATCCTGCAATTTACATCGAAGATTAACATCGAGACTGGCGAGCTAGCTGCCATCATCAGAAATCTCAAACTGAGGAAGGCTCCAGGAAGAGACAAGGTAAGTAGTAACGCCCTAAGGAATCTGCTGAACGACATTATTAATGACATCTCAAATACCATAAGCGACTGCTGGAAGTTTTCCTATTTCCCGACAACTTGGAAGCAATCTATTGTGTTAAGTATCCCCAAGCAGGGGCAAAATCCTGCAATTCCTGCGAGCAACCGACCTATCAGGCTACTCCCGTCGATGTCCAGAGTTTTGGAGAAAACTATCCTCACCAGGTTCAAGGACCACTGTCTCACCAGTGATCTACTTCGGAAAGAGCAGTTCGGCTTTCGTGCCGCTCATTCGTGTCAGATGCAGATATGGAGGCTTGTTGAAGATCTGAGCACCCCACTGAACCTTTCAAGGTACTGTGGCGTGGTCTTTCTTGATGTCAGCAAGGCTTTCGATCAGGTGTGGCACGAAGGGCTAATCTACAAGATGATTAGAGAGGAGTTTCCTCCTGATTTGATTTTGATGGTGAAATCCTTTCTTAGCGACAGGTTCTATCAAGCTAAAGTTGGCAAAAACTTCTCCACTCCCCACAAGGTAAATACCAGTGTCCCAGAAGGCTCTGTCCTTGGGCCCGTTTTATTTAATTATTTTGTACATGATTTCCCAAAACCAGAAAAATATAATTTATATTTCTATGCTGATGATACTGCCATCATGGCTTGAGCGCACCAGCCATCTCACGTTATTACTCGTCTGCAGAACGCCTTGAAGAAGACTGGTTTAATTGCTGGAAGCTGAACCTCAAGTCGAAAAATGCAAAGCTGTGTACTTCAACAAAAAGCTTATGCGTCCCCCGGATTCTCTTGTCTTATTCAATAAGGAACTCGAATGGGTCGACAATTACAGGTAGCTTGGCGTTATAATCGACTCAAGACTCTCATGGAACTGTCACGTGACTTACATTCTGAACAAAGCAAAGAAGGCTAAGTACAGCCTAATAGCTCTCCTACGTCGAAACAGTGCCCTCAGCATCGACAATAAGCTGCTACTGTACAAGACGATTCGGACCATCCTTCTCTATGGCATGACCATATGTAAAAGCAGATGGAGTGAACTTTAGTCTTTCCAGAATGTTACCCTGAGGACCATCGCCCAGCTTGGCAGAAGGACTGTGAAAAACCAATCCATACACTCGGATCTGAACGTGACTCATCTTGGTAAGTGTGTGCAAGATCTCCTGATGAATATGGTGCAGACGATGAAGAGCCATGACAATGACCTGGTGGCTGGAATACTAAACAACCCGATGGTAATGAAGTGGCATACAATGTATAGAAAACCGAGGCATATTCTTGATGTCAACTTCGAAGACATTGGCAACGTTTCCTTCCCGGATTATTGGAAGATATGATACCACTCACCCCCGCCCCCTCCCCCTCTCCAAATCTTCTGACAATCGTCAATCTTATTTTTTTTTCATAATGTGGAAGACCTCTTTGGGTTAGTCAGGCTTCTTGCCTATTTCAGTGTATTTCATGTGGAATTTATTCTGGTAGGGTGAGCTTCGTGAAAGCACTGCTTTCGTCCCACCGTACACTTCACTGTTCGACTGTCGATTGTCTTTTCATAACTTAGAGGATAATTCTCTAATATTCTAATTGCCTTTAGAGAATTCTCCTTTTTGGTTTGATAAAGGATAGTCTTTATCCGAAACGTCAGTTTTTATTTTATTTTTATTTATTATTTATTAATTATTTTGTCAATTATTATTTATTTTTATTTAATAACTATTATTTATTGTATTCCAGAGTTTTTATGTCTCGTCCTTTTGTCATATAAATATCCGTTCACTATACAGAGTGATTCTGGGCATCAACTGATCTGGCGTGAAAAGGGGAACTGATTATCGTCAACAACATATTCGGGAAGTGCAACGTTAGGCCAAAGAGTCATGGTGTGGGGGGGCATCATGCATGATGCCAGAACACCCCTTCACATCTTTGCAGGAGGGTCTGTTACAGCAGAACGGTATTGCAGAGAGATTGTTCTCGATCACGTTCGTCTTTTCCGCGGAGCAGTTGGTCCAGACTCTGTGTTCATGGACGACAATGCCCGTCCACTTAGGCGAAAATGGTATCGGATGTTATTGAAAGGATATCAAGCGTTTGCAGTGGCCCGCATACTCCCCGGACCTCAATGCCATAGAACATGCCTGGGACGCTCTTGGTAAACGTGTGGCACAAAGGAATCCCCTCCCAGAACGCTGCAGGAACTGACAACTGCGTAATGCTGGGTGCTCACTTAGCGCGACGATAGCGCGATTCTATCGCTTTGTGAAGCACGCATGCGCAGAGTGACGTCACGAGGGCGATTCTGTGGCGCATCTAAGGCGATGGAAAAGCTCTGCGTGCCAGAGCTTTTCGATCGCGCGACTCCATCGCACCCAATCAGAAAACAGTTTCGAATCACGTGGCACATGCAATCATGGCAGCACCTACTTCGAGATGGTCGGATATCGCTACGGAAAATTTGATTGAAGATATCAAGTAATATGCAATTCTGTATGCACGAAATATCCAATTCTGATTTTGGAAGCACGAAATCTTGAAGTGGGAAACGAAATGATCGCGTAGATAGCGCATGCGCATTCAGTCACGCGGCGGTCGCGCCCAGAGACAAATGAAAATAAGAGACTGGCAGTGCCCTATTCATTTTGCTGAGCGCTACTGGTGCCACCGGAAGTGCAGCGGTCTCCATTATGGGGATGGCAGAAACGTAAGGTGGCGTATGTTCTCAATGTTATTTCAGCTGTTTTTGTAGATGACTTCGAGAGGTATTAGTAAGCGTAACCTGTTTTCTGATTTTTTTAAAAAAAACTTTATTGCATTAACTAACGATAACGTATACTTTTAATGACTTTCAATAGCTGATTCAATGCCTTACGAATTTTTAAAAGAGCGCCTACAACTCGCAACTCCTATCGTTATTGTAATAATGGAGGCTTAGCCAGAGACAAGTGAAAGCATAGATGAAGAAAACTGAAGAATAAGAGTTTGGCTTCCAATTCTTACGCCTAATAAGATGTATCCACTATTTACGAAGAATGTCATCCTTTGGAAATCTATTGTGCAAATATTATACCTGGTTATACGAGCTTGGTGCTCATTTATTGAGTGACAGTTGTTTTTTTAATGTATTCATCACAATAAAAATGTTTATCACAATACTTATCTTTATTGAAATATCAATTAGATGTTTATACTTTAAAAAATTTAACAAGCTGTGTCACAAAATTATTTTAAGAAAATAAAAAAAATGTCATTTTAATTTTGGTTTATCTGACAATAATGGAATGTTGATAAAGTCAGAACATTTAAACTGGGAAGATATTTAAAAGTGTTTCTTACTATTGATAAACAAACCTAACATAATTTATCAAATTTTAGCTAATTGATTTTAAAATTTTAAATTAAAAGAAAATCTGGTAACCTAAAATACTTTTAAAAGGTACTCAATTTTTTTTTTTAACAAAAAAAAGGAAGAAATAATTCTCAGTTGAATAAAATAATTATCACTGATAATAATCAGTTTATTAATCCACATACTGTAATAAACTATTAACATATTATTAATACACATGATTACTTGTGAAATGAAATATTGGGTCCTTTTAAAAAACGATTTGTGCAATTATATGCACAACAACTGACAGGCATGTTTTTTTCTTTCATAAATTATGAAAGAATAGATTCGCGCCAGAACAACAATGAGGGTTATTTTAAAAAGGGGGGGGAGGTTTACTTTCGCTTGTCTGTTCTCATTTCGATCTATCTGTTTTTTGCTTTTTTCTTTATATTTTTATTAAAAAGCAATTAAATTACGAAAATTCTCATTTATAAATTATAATTTTAAAGTAAATAAACTAAAATAAAATATACAGTTCATTAATTATAATCCAAATTATTGTTGATATGTATATTTTATTTTATTTACCTTAAATAAAGGTTTATTTTATTTACCTTAAATAAAGGAATTTATAAAGGAGAATTTTCGTAAATTAATTGCTTTTTAATATAAATTATAAAAAAAAAACAACAACAACAACAACAAAAAAACAGATACAGATCGAAATAAGAAGAGAGACAAGAGAAAGTAACCTTAATATGGTCCGGTGAGTTATTATTTTACTCCATATCAAAGGTAATTTGATATAATCTGTATATTTTATTTTATTTACTTTAAAATTATAATTTATAGAGGAGAATTTTCCTAGTTAATTAGTTTAATATAATATCTTCCTCCGTTTTCATTTAAACTACTTTTTTTTTTAATTTATGTTTAAAAATAACTTTATTTATCATCAAATAACTTTTTATCAGATGGGCCGATTTAAATGATTATTTTTTTGTTTAATAGAGCAAGTTTTTCTGGTGGTTCCATAATAAATTCATCGAGATATCTTAGATAGATATTAGAAAAAAATAAATGTTTGCGATTGATTCACATGCATTGCCTACGGCGATCAGCTGTTTCTTGCCAATCCCGGCATGGCGGCGCGAAGGCACCACTAGAGGGCAAGGTCTTTTATAGACCTTGCTAGAGGGGAGGTCACTGCCAGTCTCTTATTTTCATTTGTCTCTGGTCGCGCCAAGTGGGCACCGAGAAGCGAATTGATCGCCTGGCGTTTGTTGCGCATGCGCATATGACTCAAAGCGATAGAATCACGCTATCGTCACGCTTCTAAGTGGGCACCCAGCATTACAGGAAAAATGGGATAAGATCCCGACTGCTCTTCTCAACAGTCTGGTGCGAAGCATGCCAAACGGATGCAAAACATGCATTGCGGTTCGAGGAGGCAATACTCACTATAAGGCCCGCCGCAAATACACTTCGTCGCGGCGACATCGGTCGCACCATGGGTACTGCGCATGCGTCGGCGTCGCTCCTTGTCGCCCGAGCGTGACCTAGTTTTTGCCCTTCGTCGCGGCGACGGGAAAAAACTGGTTTTCAGGCGACGTCGCCTCTATTGAGCTGAATTCAATTGGAAGCGACCAGCGACAACACGTATCCACATCATCCACATCCACTATCATCCTCAATGGCATCCGCAAAAAACAAAAGCCCCTCATCCTGTGAAAAAATACAGTGGACAATAGAAATGGAGGCCACAGTCATCGATTTTTCTAGAATTTAATAAAATAAAAATTTAATAAAATAAGAATTTAATATTTTTTTTCTACGCAGCATGTGCTGAGAAAAAATTATGCTATGAAATATTAATAATGATTATGCCGACACTGGATATGAAACATGTTGACATTCCATTGTTCCATTATTTGTTATTAATAATAATAATAATAATAATAATAATAATAATAGATTTTTATAGAAGTTTTTAAAAATTTTATACAATTAAAAAAATTAATTTTGTTTTTTATTTTTAACTGAACGTGCTGAGAAATAATTATGCTATCCTATATATTCACGTGCTATAGAAAAATTTTATTATCAGGAATGGATGAGGGCAATTTTCCCTCATCCATTCCTGATATAGCAATATTTTTCATTAGTGAATGCTTACAATACGGGTTTTTTATAATATGATGATATTGTAATATAATAAGGGTTCGATGTTTTTATATAGTAATGATACATGATATATTTTATTAATAATGATTATGCAGACGCTGTATATGAAACATGCTGGCATTCCATTGTTCCATTATTTGTGATGATAATAATAATAATAATAATAATAATAGATTTCTGTAGAAGTTTTTAAAAATTTTATACAATTAAAAAAAAAGAATTAATTATTTTTTTTATTTTTCATTGCACGTGCTGAAAAATAATTATGCTATATATTCACGTGCTATTAAAAAATATATTATCAATAATAGATGAGGGCAAGTAGTAGAAATTTTATAATAGCTTTGATGCCATATGTCAGTACTATATGGTTTTGACTTTATTAAGCCATTTAAATTTTTTATAACCATCTATTGGAAGGCTTCAATTTTATTACATTTTTTAATCTTTATTTTAAAAGAATTTAATTCCAATTTGACCACGTAAATGCATTTTCCTAAAAATAATAACCAATTGTTTTATTTATTCTTGTTTGATAACCATTTTTCTTTGTTTGATCTATGTTACTTTATGTGTATCACGTGTTAATATATTTGAATTGTGTAAAAAACATCATACTTAATGAAAGTTCAAAGATATATTCATTAAACATACGAATAATATACATGTTTAATTGCAGAAAACACTGTTCTCTGGGATATTAATAATTCCAGCTATCATAATAATAATAATCATAATAATAATAATAGCAAGAATCTGCATACTGGTCGACTTTGCTTATAAATATTATAAAATAAGGACTCTAAAATTAGCAAAGGGTAGAAGCTTTTA
>JAHWFO010060443.1:247018-272395 GCA_023313115.1 Rhysida immarginata
TAAAAGCTTCTACCCTTTGCTAATTTTAGAGTCCTTATTTTATAATAATAATAATAGATTTCTGTAGAAGTTTTTAAAAATTTTATACTTCTTATACTTTTTAAAAAATTATAAATTATTTATAAATTTAAATTATTTTTTTTATTTTTCATTGCACGTGCTGAAAAATAATTATGCTATATATTCACGTGCTATTAAAAAATATATTATCAATAATAGATGAGGGCAAGTAGTAGAAATTTTATAATAGCTTTGATGCCATATGTCAGCACTATATGGTTTTGACTTTATTAAGCCATTTAAATTTTTTATAACCATCTACTGGAAGGCTTCAAGTTTATTACATTTTTAAATCTTTATTTTAAAAGAATTTAATTCCAATTTGACCACGTAAATGCATTTTCCTAAAAATAATAACCAATTGTTTTATTTATTCTTGTTTGATAACCATTTTTCTTTGTTTGATCTATGTTACTTTGTGTATCACGTGTTAATATATTTGAATTGTGTAAAAAACATTATACTTAATGAAAGTTCAAAGATATATTCATTAAACATACGAATAATATACATGTTTAATTGCAGTAAACACTGTTCTCTGGGATATTAATAATTCCAGCTATCATAAGCGACCGGGTCGCTCCTAATTTTTATTTGCGGCGAGACGAGCTGGCGACAAGCGACAAAGAGCGACAACTGACGTCAGCAGTGTGACCTTGACGAACCCCCCCACTGCAGGCAGCAAGGAGCGACGAGCCGTCGCTGGCGACCGGGTCGCTCCTAATTTTTATTTGCGGCGGGCCTTAAGGCTCTCACATTTCAAACCGGTGACAAACAACCAACATTTTTCTTTAGTCACTCATTGATGCTTCATGATACCTCTTCTGCTTTTGCCATGATGTTCGTTTCCTTACTTTAAATTCCATGCCATTTTGTGTTCATAGAGTCACTGTAATACCTCTACTGAAGTTTTGGTAACGTTTATTTCTTGGGACAGTATTTATTGACAAAAATGTTGCTGTTCCTTAGCAATTGTCAAGCCCTCTGGAACTACAAGCTAGATCCTAGGCGAACTGAAAGTGTCATACATAAACATTATTTGGGGGAAAATGTGCACGTAGTTATCTTCCTACACATAAAAAAGGCATACGAATCGGTCTGTCATGAAATCCTACTCGAGATGAATGATACATTTGAGATTACCAAGGAGAATAATACTATGGACAACATCCTTTTTAAAAAGACAAATAGGAATCCACTACCCTGGTGGCACTTCGTGGACTACCCAAGAAATCCACAAGGCTTGGTCGTAACCCCAATCCTCTTTAACATTTTCATTTTAGATATTACCCCCTCAAATCAAAACGAATATTTATGATGAAATTAAAAATAAATTACAATATTCCTGTGATGAAACATCTAAATGGGCAACAGGAAACAATATCTCATTCTCTACGGAAAATCCATAGTGATGTGCTTTACTAAACAATGCCCACGAATCAACATCACAAATTTCTAGATGATGTCACTTTGGATGACCACCTAACGTGGTGTCCACTAAAAGCTTCAATGCGGGAGAAACACATCAAGAACCTAGCTAGAGCTAAACTTGGCTTCAAATCAAACAGCCCCCCCCCCCAAATGATAGAATACAATATCCATACTCACTACTATAATATGCTTATCTGACTGCCTCTTGCTCCTCCTCCTCCTCCTATTACCAAACAACAGAATTACAGAACCATCAAAAAAATGGCAAGAAAAATATTAAGACAGGATTACATGCTACTCAATAAACGCCAATACCCCTTTTAGATACAGAATCAAACCTACTCCCCCACACACAGACGGGATCAACAACAATTACTCTCATCTACTCCTTTATACAATCTTCCCCCATCCTTTCTGAAAACCTAAATTTGGCAGTCATTTGCAATAATACGAGGGAAAATCAAAGATTAATTGAGTAAAATTTTCAAAGCAAAACCGTCATGTATTTGCAAAAATCATAAACAATATGAACGATGAACAATGATCTACTTCCCAACGTAACTATTCACATTTAAGCATTTGTTCTAATGTGCGACCAACTCTTCTATGCCCATAGCGTAGAATTCGTTCGGCTGTGAGCGAAGCCATGACCGCACAGCTGTTTTCATCTCATTATCTTTCTGGAAGCGTGTGCCAGCGAGGTGTTGTGTTAGAGATCGAACAGATGAAAGTCTGTAGTTTGGATGGCGTAGGGCTCCCACTTCCAGAACTGCAGTTTTTGAGATACTGATACAGCAACATGGGAACGTGCATCGTCATACAGAATGATGACCTCGTCCATAGCCTTCTGCAGACGCTGTCGGCGCAGAGCAGCTCGTATCTAATGTGGCAGAATAAGCAGCAGCGTTCACAGTTTCTCCTTTGGCCGGAAAATCAGCAAGAACAACACCCTGGCTGTCCCAGAAAACAGTAACCATGGCCTTTCTAGCGGAAGGTGTTGTCTTGAATTATTTTTGAGGGGGAGACTGTGTGTGTTTCCACACCATACTCTGTCACTTCGTTTCGGGGGTGTAATGAAACGCTCACTTTTCATCTCCGGTGACAGTGTGCTCAAGATATGAGTATCCCTTTTTGTGGTATCGAAGGAGGCATGCTCCAAACTGTATGCCATGCAGTTCTCCATGTGCACTCGTGTGAGCTGCCTAAGGACCCATCTTGCTAACACTTTTCGCAATTTAAGGTCTTCGTGGATGATGTGGTGTGCAGTTTCGTATGAAATGCCCACTTCCAGTGACACTGTTTGGATCGTTACCCATCGGTCTCGCTAAATCACTCCATTCACTGCATTTTCTCCTGTGTATGCTGCGCGGCCGTCCAGAACGTGGTTCATCGAGGATAATTTCGGTCCCCGCTATGAACTTGGCACACTAGATGCACACATTTATCAATGTCATGCACGTGTCACCAGACGTTGCACACAAATCGTGATGGATTTCAGAAGGCTTTTGTCCCTTTGACCACAGAAACCTAAGCACACCCAGGATCTCCACAGTCGCCAGCTTATCCGCCATTTTGGAACACCTGTAACTCCCGGGATGGTGGAGAATTATATGCTCTTCAAATGTATATAATCACTTTTGCAAGTACCTGACGGTTTTGCTGTGAAAAATTTACTCAATTACTTTTTGATTTCCCCTCGTATTATAAAATCTACGAAAATTAGACATCTAGTCATACCCCTTCTGAAGAAATGTAACTGCAACCAAACGTTTTTAAGTGGCATCAACCTGTAATAATTTTTCTATCGATAAACGGAAGGAAAAATTCTGCGACCTGGGTTCGAGCCAGGAATCTCGACTATCATAGCCGATGCCTCTACCAGTTGGGCTATCGCAGACACCCGGACAGCCATGCTGCCACAAGGTGTCTTAAAGACAACCAAGTTGTCAAAGGTTGAAAGCCCAATGGGAGGCGGGCACCCGGCTCACAGATCGAGAATTTCTCCTCCATCAGAAAGTTTGATGAACTCACAAGTAAATACATAAATATCCCGCCTCCCATTGGGCTTTCAACCTTTGACAACTTGGTTGTCTTTACGACACCTTGTGACAGCATGGCTGTCCGGGTGTCTGCGATAGCCCAACCGGTAGAGGCATCGGCCAAGATAGTCGAGGTTCCTGGTTCGAACCCAGGTCGCAGAATTTTTACTACCGTTTTTCGATAGAAAAATTATTACATCTTGTTTGGAGGTCATCTCCAGTCTATATTTATTTATTTACTTGTGAGGGCATCAACCTATTAGAGCAGGTAACACTACCAACTCCCTCATCAAGCAAACTCTACATACCTAAAATACCCAAATCGAATGCATCATCCTATGTGATTAAACAATAAGTAGCAAGCATAATACAAACCAAATATAGTGAATATAGATAATATATACCGACGATTCTACATCACCTATAGTAAATGTTGGAAGAATAGACATATTTACCAAAAATCTGTTTTTAATCACGCACAAGGTCATCCTACCGATAAACTCCTACAATTTGGAATTACTGGCCATCTACAAAGCAATAACAAGGATAACAGACTACCCTCTAGCAAGTTTTTAATACTATCCGACAATAAAAGTGCCCTAAACACCAAAGCGACTTGGTATCAAAAACGTCTATTGCCCTATTGAATCGATTAACGAAACTAGACTAAAAAATAAAATTCATGTGGACTCCTAGCCACAGGCGTATAGCTGGGAAAGAAACGTCAGATCACTTGGTAAATTGGACGAGAACATCAAACGGTCGCAGCAAGAAAATCAGATTTGACACACTAAAAACACTCATTAAAAAAACAGGAAAGAAAATATGATACGCTGATAGAAAACCGATACTAGAACCCAGCAGTACAAAAAATGCCTCCCAATTCCGGAAAATAAAAAAAAAATCGCCAATTTTTTACAGTCATTCCAGGAAAAATCTTTCCTAATTAGATTATGCAGCAGACACATCCCAATAAATTCTTTCCTCAATAAATTAAAATCTTGTTAAACTGCTACTGAATGTCTGGTTAGGTCCTAATTCAACACCTCCTAAAAAGAAAGCCTGTGCACTGAAAATTCATACATCGTTACATCATCATAAAAAGGCATTGTTAATCGTATTTCTACCAATAAAAATCCCTAAATTATGACTTCTTATGACCATGTAACAATGTATGAATTTTCAGTGCACAGGCTTTCTTTCTAGGAGGTGTTGCCTAATTCAACACCACCTAAAGAGAAAGCCTGAGCGCGGAAACGTCATACATTGTTACATCCTGATGCGAAGTCATAATTTAGAGCTTATTATTGGTAGAAATGCGATTAAAGATGACTTTTTATGATGATGTAACAATGTATGAAATTTTCGCGCTCAGGCTTTGAGTAGAGGTGGTGTTGCCTAATTACGCTTGGTGCAATGGAAACAGTTTTATCCGGAACCTTAACAAATAATTATTTTCAACTGGCAGTTAGTATAACAGCTGCTCAACATCGCACCAACAAACAAGTGCACGTGTGGAAAACCAGAAACTGTCAAACATATAAGCTGGGAATGTATAAAATATGAAATGGGAGAGCAAATGCGAACTAAGCTAAAGGAACGAAAAATACCATTAACCCTACAAAACATCTTACTATTTACAAAAGAAAAAGCAAACAAAAAATCGCAAAAGAACTTATATTTTTCTTAAACGAAGCAAAAAATACTAGAATCCTTGACTAATTGGAGCGGAGTTCCTTTTCAGTCACCATTGAAACGTCATCACGTCAAAACCACTAAAGCAATAGTAGCCAAATCTCGCACATAGTTTGTGTGATGCCTGAAGGTGGTTTGTATTAAAAAAAACGGATATACGTGATGTCGTTGAAGAATAATAAACGTTTGAGTTGAGCTCCGTGATGAGGTCCGTAATGTCCGTGCTATGTGGTGAAGCCGACCGCGAATTTCAATTGTCAATGCAGTCAGTAAAGCTAATTGTTGTTGACGAATTCGCAATGCTTGGACTGAACTTGCTGAGCAAAATAGACAATCGACTTCGTCAAGCAAATCCAGAAAAACAACATGAAATTCTTAGCGGATATGCATTGTTGCTTTCGGGCGACTTTTATTAGTTGCTTCCTGTCAGTGATACACCTATGTATAATCAACCGAATCCATCGTCTACTTTTGCTGTTCAAGGAAATTTTGCCTACCAACAACTGAAAAAATATTTCATTTAACAAAAATTATGCGTCAAGTAGGTGAAAACCAGACACCTTTTCGTGAATTACTCAATCGTCTCGCAATTGGTGAAGTGTGCGAAAGTGACTGTTTTCTGTTAAAATCTAGATTTGTAAGTTACAATCGAGAAAGCCCATTTTTCTAACGCCATTACAATAATGTCTCGCAATAAGGAAATTTCGGAACACAACGAATCATGCCTTCGTAAGTAAGGTGTACCTCTTACATTTATTGCTGCTGAACACAATAACAACGCTGCTCGGGAGGCAACATCTCACGAAGCACACGGACTCCCTTCTTATCTGCAGTTTGCAAAAGGTTGCAAGGTAATGCTCCGTCAAAACCTATGGACGTTAAAAGGATTGCGCAACGGAACTGTTGGTGAAGTGATGAAATTATAAAGGTTGAATATATTAAATTATTAAGTGAAAAATCTCTCTTAAATTAGTTTTTAGCCTGAACTCCGCTCCAACTTGCCAGCAAATGAAATTGATGGCTTCCTAGTCAATAGATAAATCCCAGTAACAGGTAGTTCTCCGAAGAGGGGATACAGGCTGAAAAAAAGGAAGGAACGGATTCCACTTTTTGATTGTTTAACGGTAACGTATAAGATTTCATTTGTCCTAATAAAATATTATAAGTTAAAATAACAGTTGAGTTATACTCATTTCAAAAACCCTATCCATTCTGCCGTAGCCTGTATAAAAAAATCAACCAGTAAAAATCAACAATCAATAGAATCACTAATGATAACATTTAAATCAACCTACATGCAAAAACTAACACGCTCTATTCTAGATAGAGCAGATTACAACAATTTAGTCATCAGCCTCTTAACTATAAACACTCTCACCGAAAGTCTTGGCACAACTGCCTAATAACGTGTTGAGCCCACTCTGGCCCGAAAAACGGCGATGGCCCGTCGTGGAAGAGAGTCTACCAATCCCCGGAAAACATCCACAGGCACTCCACTGCACTTCATAACGATGCTGCATTTACCAGTTGTGTTGGGTGACGATTTGTCAGGGAATGTTCAATGGATTGCAATCAGGGGAACGTGCAAGCCAAATCATTGTCGTGAAGTCGGTAGCATGTTCCTCCAGTCACTATCGTGTGTGGAGGCGTATTATCTAAAGATGCCGTCGCCCGCGGGGTAAAAACAGTTCACGAAGGGGTGCAGGTGGTCCCGAAGCAGACCGACGCAGGAAGTAGTACGCAGAGTGGATGTCAGATGCACCGATGGACCCATTGCATGCCACGAGAAAACACGCCAGACAAGTATGGAGACACCTGACAAGCGGGGTCCACGGCTTCGTGTGGCCTGCGCCAGAGACGGACATGACCATCGGCCCGATACAGCTGAAACCCGTGACTCGTCGAACCAGGCAACGCTTCGCCAGTCCTCAGCGGTCCAATATCAATGTTGGTTGGCCCAGGTTTGGCGTTGCTGACGATGTGCAGCTGTCAAGAGCGGCACCCTATCGTGGCCTCCTGTTCTCAAGGCCTGCAGCTGCCAAAGTTCGCCGAATTGTCGTCACGAACACAGTTGTAGGACGTCCCTGGTTGTGCCGCATGGTGATTTGGCCCGTTGTCTGCCTTCAGTCAGCAGTTGAAAGCCGGGTAGCCCGGCGAACACCTCTGGCACAACGAGGCGTGAGCGGCACGTCCGCTGTCTGACATGGGTTGTAACCGCTTTTTGGGTATACTCTCGATAGACCCTTGCAACGGTTGTGCGGGAAAATTACATCTGATATTGAAGCACCCATCCGTCTGGCACCAACGATCATCCCCCGTTCAAATGCGGATAGCTCTCGGCGTGCTGCCATTTCTGTCTGCAACTATTTTTGCTTACAATGATTGTGTGATATCAAGGAGTCCTGTGCACCTGCATTCCGAGAATGGAAGCAGCGGGATCTGACTCATTACAGACAGGGAACTGACTGGAGGTGTGTGCCGTGACTTTTGGTGAGTGAGTGCAATTCATTCATTAGTGAAATTTGCTGAATAAATTATTCATTAGCTCAATAATCTATCAGCAAATTTCACATTTCCACATGTTACAGGTTTCGAAATTAGTGGTTGCCTGGATGCCAGAGACAACCAAAATATCATTTTGGCAACCTGTTTATCATTGCTAGTTGCCCGATTGGGAAACGGCACTAAAAATTCATTCAGGCAAACAATCTACTACTGCCGGTCAGTGATGGATTAACCTCTGAGCGGGCCTGAGAAAAAAATTTGCTCGGGCTCTATTTTGTTGTGCGACTAGAAATAAATATTGACAAAAATCTATGATAAATTTATCGCCAGGCCCTTTTGTAAGGCAATTGGGCACCTTTTTCACTCACGAGCCCAAGACAATTGTCTATGCTGTAAATTCGTCACTGCTGCTGGTTGCCCGGGAGTATGACCATCGATTTCCAGCGGCAACAAATCAATAATCCCGAACATTATCAGCCACTCGGTAGGTGTCAGTCACCAGTCGCGGGGAATCATTGCGGATGTTGTGATATCTATTATTCTACCAACTGTAATGACAGGTTCAATTGTAGAATCGACTGGAAATAATTTCAAAGTTTGGTCAAAATATCAGAATTTGGAAATAATTCTGGAATGAACGGTACAGACGTTTTCCACAAATGTTGGAAAATAATAGAAAAATCATCTTGAATAAATTTGACTGTTTCTTACGGTTTTAGCGTGCTGAATCCGAATCTGCTTTTAGATTTTTTTCTAGCATGCCACGTTTCCAAGTTATGCACAGAGACTTCAACGTTAAAGTAATGGGTGTGAAGAGAAGTGGCTGCAATGTTAAAGTATCCATATAACTTGGGCCACAAGGAAATTTATCAGGCCCCAAATTCTGAATAATCTAAGTGTTTCATTTTAACTCCCTGTCATAAGCTTATACCATTGTTGTGACAGTCAACATCTTTTCTCATCTCTTCCACGTTTTGACTGCTTTTGGATGTGCCTACCTGTTTTAAATCCATTGCGTTTGATACTGTAGGTTAGTGTAGCCTCTGCGCTTCGTTGGGATCATCTCACGAAGCTATAGGTTGTGTATCTCCCGATTTCTATTGAATCATAATTTATATCTGGTTAAATCGCCATAAGAACTTTAATTTAAACCAATCAATTTGACTTTATAATCTGTTTTCTGGCGTCTATTGTTGTGAAAACCGACAGCTAATTTACCTACTCTATTGTTATCATCCTGAAGCCAACTAGCCACATGTGATCTCACTCTATGAATTTAGAGGTAGTTTGGTCGATTTTTTTGTTTTTTACCTCAGTCTGACCTTCTACAATTATATGCCAAATCTTTAATTCAATACACTACCGTACCAACAACACAATTTATTAGTATGTCACGCGAAGCAAAACACAAAGATGCGTCTGGTAAACCAATGACCCGCAGCACTGTCATGAGCTCGCTCTCATCATCTTCCTTAGTCGAATCTATTTGTCCCGCATTGAGAAGGCAGTCGCAGATTACTTCACAAATCCGGCCAATATTGATAGTTAATTTAACGCCCTTCTTCAGCGTCTCACCATTAAGATCGACACCCTATTTACTGACATTATCAACCGTATTTCATCAGCTGAAACTCGCCTTGATGAATTCAGCAATCGCCTTGATAACACTGACGATACAATTTCAAACTTCAACTTTCCGCCCTCTTCTTTGGATCTCTCCAACGCTCCGGTTCCCAGGGATTTACTTTCCACCATGCAACAGAATACCGGCGACTTTCCAATATAAGAATATACGGCCTTGCAGAGACTCCGACGGAGAACACAGTTTCCGAATGTCTAAACTTATTTTCCTTTAAGGTCGACGTTCCACTGGACTCTTCTTCAATCTGCACTGCATACCGTTGGGCCTCGCTCTCCCAACAAGACTCGACCAATCCTGCTGCAATTTACTTCCCCTCTGCAAAAAGTTCTCATAATAAAAAATCGGAAGAAGCTAAAAAGCACACCCATTCATATTGCGGAGGACCTGACTCCCTCCCGATACCGCCTTCTATGCTCCGCCAAGTCCAAACTCGGCCCCCGTAATGTCTGGGCTTCTAATGAGAGAATTCTCACGAAGGTTCCAATGGGGAAAATTATCGTCATACAGAACTCAACTGATCTTCAACGTTTAGGAAACAGTTCAATTCTCACCCGACCTGCAGCCGTTAGTTGGAGTTTATCCTTTTAGTTTTGTATTTTTACTATTACTTACCCTCTGTTTACGCTAACAACTGCACAATAATCACATCTCCCAAATTTTTGATTCTACTACTTCTATTCATTCTACTACCAACTACTTCAATCTTCACTAATCCCCCACTCACAATCACAGCAGCCCCCGGCTCCCCATCAACTCTTCTTAATTCCAATATAGTCTCCTTTGATACCTACAATTATCCAATTTCGCTTAACAACTTCAACACTCTTTACTCCAATCGCTACCCTGATCTAATTAAACCTCCCTTATTTTCTTACTGTCTGAACATCCGAAGTATTAAGACGAATTTTACCCCCTTTCTTCTGTTCCTATCCCTTCTGAAAATCCCACCACATATAATTGCTTTAACGAAGACCTGGACAAATTCTAATTATGAAATCCCCGCTATAGATGATTATACTTCAATAGCCATCCATCGCCACACAAAAAAAGGAGGAGGTATTGCGCTGTTTATTGCAAATTCAATGTGTTACACGCTCTGCACTAATTATACTGAAATTACCCCTGATTATGAGATTTTATCGGTCACTATTAATAACAATCTCATTTTCAGTACAGACTACCGTCCCCCATCTGGTCACTTTCCAATTTTTTTAGATTACATTTCTTCAATGCTCCTAGACCTTACTTTAACGAATAAAAAACTAATTATAATGAGTGACTTTAATCTTGATTTTTCCAAATTTTCACCTAGTTTAGATAATCTTTTAGACCTAATGTCCAGCTCCAGACTCTCCCATACAATTTCTGTTTTTACCCATTACTCCCCAGCTCATAATACATATTCTGCCATCGATCAATGGTTTTCTACCCTTACTGATAATTGCTTAAGTGCCTCTATTGACCTATCCATCTCAGACCACTTCCCTATTTTTATCATCTATGCTCCCCTAACAGTTTTTAAACCATCATTCCTTACTGCGTCTGCGTAATTGTTTACGTCACTGCAACTTTAATCCCCCCACCTCTTTTACTAATTTTCAGCTATTCTTTTCTTTGGTTTCAACATAAAAGGAACATAATGTTTAGTATTTTATTTTTTAATTGTTTCATTATCCACTTTCTTACGGATCCGTAACAAGCATGATTATTAGTGATAATAATTCTTTATATTGCATTTATCAATTTATGGTTTTTACTAATTTTATGAATTCTTACTTAATAACAAGTCAGGCAACCGAAATTCCCAGGACCGATAAGATTTTAAGGCATTCGAGAATAAAAAGGAAAGCATTTGATTTCTAAAGAAGCCTTTGGTTGTTAAGATTAGATGAGGTTGCTAAGGAAGCCTCTGGTTGCTAAGCAAGGCTTACTTCTAAGGGAAATGAGTAGTTCAAACAGATTAAAACTACCTGAAAAGTTTAATACAGAAAGTAGCAATTCTCTATAGATTAGAACATAAAAGAATCCTTTAACTTGTAAGCATTCCAATTTAATAAAATAAGCGTTAATTGTTGAAGCGTTCTATGTAAGGGTGAATTCTTTCTTCAAAAACAATTGCTAACACTTTTCTACGTAAACATGTACTAGTGAAGCGAACGATTAGCTATTAGCTATTGTTAAAATTTGCCTAACACAAATTAACTCTTGATAATATACGGCGTAAGTAATTACATGCCATATCTTAGCATTGAAAGTTTCCAATGGTTGAATACCTCAAAGCAAAAATGTCGTATCTGCAAATCTGTTGAATATGAGTTCTGGTTGGTTCTCGACATTATGAAAACGAGGCTACAGTTTAAAATTGTTGTATATACTAATATCTAACAGGAAATTGCATCTAGCCAACAAATGAATTTGTTGTAAATGCATAATTCCAGTTCTTTTCAAAACAAAAATGTTGTATCTGCGTCCTTTGCAGTTGCAACATTTTTACATAAAAGGAAATACTCATAGGTGTGAAACAGCATCGTATCGAATTGTTGTATCTGCAGATTTTCCCCATAATTCATTACAAACCAAAATGTCTGCGCCTACGTCGATTTCAACAAGAGGGAAATTGCTTTAGCGGAGAATGAAATTAGTGGTTTACTAGAATATTATGGTAAGTGAATTAAAGTTTAATATTTCCTATACCCAAAACAGTATGTATATGTAATTAAATTAACGCGGGTGTAGTTAATTTTGTGTTCAGCTAAAATTATTAGGCCTAACATTTCAGCGTGGTTTCTGGCGAAAACGTAACATCGGTATTAAGAAAGTAATTATCCGCGTGTTGTTAAAATCATCGCTTTCGTTGACTGATGCAACGAGTGTTGTAGTCAACGGTAGCGCTATTTAACAACACGACTGATGCCTAAACAGTCATCAGCAAAACAAATATGGCTGATCTTGCGATGAATTATCTAAATTCAACGACCTAGTTCAGTGCCATAGCTTAGTAAATTGGGCCCCGGACAAATTGTACTCCCTAATTTTATTTTCTGCCCCCTTAATGTATTCTGTATAGCTCTGGCGGCTCCCCTATGCAAGGGCCCTGGGCCCCGGGTAGGTCCTTTTCCTCACTACAGCTCTGAATTTTCATGAGAAGAATGAAGATATCGGTATAATGAATATATTTTAACTGAACAGTGGTCTACTATTTCGATTTACTACCTAAAAAGTGGGCAAAAGTGATTTATTACGTAGAGTGGTTTGATATCTCCACCGTGGGTTCTTCGCATCATATGTCGCCATTATTTTTTGTTCGCAAACGGGTCACGTGATCTGATTCAATGAAGAAAACATCGCTTCGGGCATGGCCTTCGAGATATTAGGCCTCCGCATCGCATCTCATTTCAATGCTTTTCTCCGTGCCAGCGGAAGTTCAACTTTTTAACGCTAGAGGGGGATCATCAGGGATAAAACAAGGGTGGATTCAAGCTTAATCTATGGAGGCTACATACGTTGATAAAATTATTTCGTGAATTTAGAGGAAAAACAAACACTTCGAACGCAGTTTTTTTATTAATTTGTATTTTGCTTTTCATTGATTATATATATTTGTAATTTATATTTTTCGTATTCTCTCACTGAGATATTTCGTTTTTTTAAAGTGCTAATTCGTTGCGTCTGTGTACTGCACACCTGTGCCTCCCTTAACTACGCCCCTGATTCAGTGTTAGTGTAAACTTCCTTGTTTTCAGAGGCCATGTGTTATTAAATTAATCATTTAATAAAATTGCTTTATTTTGGAATTATTGAAATCCAATTTCGCTTTATACTGTCATCAGCCCGAAACCTATATTAACAGGTATTTAGTTGTTTTGTTTTTTTGAGTTGAATGTACATTCAACAGCCTGTTGTTGGATGTATCAATAAAATCGATAATAGTATAGACGATCTCGTTCGATAAATCGTCTAGAGCATATCAAAAAGCAGATGAAGGTACAAAAAAAACGTAGGTAATCGAACGATTACCCCACCCCCTCTTCATCTGTTCTTGATGATATCGAATCGGGGTAATCGTTTTTTTCGATATCGGTTAACCAAGGTCAGGAGACGTTTTTTGAGTTTGAACGCAATAGACCCACATATCAATGATTGTTTTTATGCAGACCATTCCACATGACGTGTGGTGAAAAGTAGTTTACCATTGTGTATGTTATGTTAAAATGAGTGATAAAACCAAGAACAGATGAAGGTATGTGTGTGAATACCCCCCCCCCCCCCGCCACCCTTCATCTGTTCTTGATAAAACATTTTATTTCAATATTTTATGTGTGAATAATTTCCGATTTTAAACCGAATTTTCACTTACATCGAATATATTGCTCATATGATAAATGCAGATCGATATCTATTAAGATTCGATTCAAAAAAAACAAAACACAAAACAGTAATTTGTTTTCATGAAAATGTGCGAGCGTGACGTTTGAAAAATGTTAAAAATATGTTGGAATAATTTCGCTTCATTAATTTCATTCAGTGCAATGAAAACAAGACCACATAAGGATCGCGTCATTTGCCCTTGCTGAAAATTATACAATTAACCGGTGTAAAGACAAATTCATCAATATTATATAAAGATATACATAAATGTAAATGAATAAAGGAAATTCAGTTAAGTAATGATTTTTCTCTAAAGTTTTAAAGTGATAATGTTCTTTTATAACGAGGAGAACCTCCTATAAGTACAGGCAGGAATGGATAAGGGTAGGGTTTTTTTTTCACATACTTATAGAACTTTTATACCACTGTCAATTTGAGCATATAACAAGAATTTTCCTATAAAATCATTTCCATAAAAGATAGTTTTCTTTATTAGACATAATTTTGTCGTGAGAGCCAGAATTTTGCGAGATAAAGTTGGATAAATTAGCATAGCGATGAGGTTAATCCCTGACGAGCGCCAACAAGCGGTCAAAAATTGAAACTGCCTCGGCACGCTATTTCAAGCTCGATGCGGAGGCCTAATATCTCGAAGGCCACGGGTAAACACACGGTGTAAGATTAATCTTACACAATGGATAAACATTAGACATTTTAAAGATCACCTGCTTGCTTCAAGAAAATGAATAAGACATTGCGGTGCAATTTTCAATCGATTGTTGATTGGGAACGATTGTTTAAGGAAAAAAAATAATCAGAAAAGGAAGAAATTATTTTTATTGCCTTAGAAACCTCTTATTAGACTTATTTGTTAACGGTGTTTTTTTATTCATAGGAGGAAATATTGTAGGCTTGTAATCTGGATATTTGATGCTAAAAAAGGTTTACCATTTACAAAATGTCCAGAACAAATTTTAGAGTCCTTAGTTGGACTCCACATAGTTCCATTTTCTCTACCCAAAAATAAACAAAAATTATTACTTCTTTTAATTTCTCTCATTATGACAGGGTGACAATAAATTATGGCAACTCATTGTGTACAAATTTTTTAATCCAAAAAACGAAAAGTAAAGCAATTGACAACAAATAAATAGAACATGGTCCCTTGGTAATAACATGTTCATTCGGTTTCGAAGTGGGCTCCTTTGGCGGCGATACAAAGCCCCAAACGTGTCTTGAAATTTTCAGCAATGGGCCGCCAGTCGTCGGGCGGCAATCGGTCCCATTCTTGGCGCAGGGACTTCTTCAGCGACTCCAAATTGTTGCGGCGTTTAGCACAGGTTCTGGCTACCAAGATCGACTATACGCTGTAATCAATCGGACAGAGATCCGGCGAGTAGGGCGGCCACTGCTGAGACATGATGAAATCCGGAAAATGGCTCTTGCATCACTCCTGCGTCATTTTCGTTCTGTGAGCTGGTGCAGAGTCTTGTTGAAAGGTGCAATCCGCATTGCCGAAATGCTGCTAAGCCCAAGAAAGTACCACAGCCTCGAGAATGTCACGACGAAAAACTTGTTGGTTGATTTTGACACCTTGGTCAACGAAAACGAGAGGTGTCTTGCCACTGGCGCAAATTCCGCCCCAGACCATCACGGACTGCGGATTTTGACGACGTTCGATGACTGCAAAGGTGCCGGGTGCCTCTGCTGACCACACTGTCGTTTTGGTGATTGTGTGCCTGCTCCACAGTCCAATAAATATTGGAATTATTAACAATTTGTTTGTTTCCTGTATTTTTAAATGAAATTTAGTTATGAACACTAGTTGTTGTATCTTATCAATGAAAACAATATTGCAATTTTTAATCTCTCTCTCTCTCTTTTTTTTTATTTTTTATTTTATTTTATTTTATTATTTTTTAATTATTTTCCACGATGGTGCATCTTACAAAATGTGTGCAAGTCTTTGTTTTTTTTTTTCAAAATGAAAAATAAATTATTGATATTTATTTACATCATTAACTCTTACCTTTAAAAACTTAATAATTAAAGTAGTTGTTAAAGATCGAGTATTTGATAATACTCATTACGAATAATACGGATATTTTGAATAACAGTACTGTTTTCTTATACAGGCTAAGGTCAAAAACTCTCACCGGTGAGAAGAGTTAGCGCTTGGTCGGTCAGAAATCCCAGTGAGAAAACTGTGACGTCATTTTAACGCGGTCAGAAACGCCAGTTGGTGCTGCAATGCCTAACCGGTTAGTCTCACCATCCTCACCGAGAAAAAGACGGTTAGCCCAGTGAGAAATTACGTCATCATTCTCTCACCGGTGAGGGTTTTTGACCACAGCCACAGTGATACTATAGTTTCCTCGGTACACAGCGCCACTTCCTCAAGCGGAAATTATGGGAACTATATTTTCTTTCGACACTTATTTGGTGAAATGACCAGGCCTTTTATATATACGGTGGCTACGAAATTTACCGGGTTATCGTGTTTATCGAAAGGATCGACCTCTGGGTAACAACGCCAGTCAAGCATTTGGTGGAGCAGCTATCATTGTCAAAGATGGCATTGATCATCGTGAGACTGTCACTCCGAATTATGTAGGAATGGAAGCTGTTTCCGTGATAATAAATGACGCCGACACAGGTGAAATTAAATTCACCTAGGCACAAGCTTGGACCGTGCGAGCTTGATGAGGTGCTCTCTGGGCCTGTCCCAGTGGTTATGGCGGGAGACTTTAATGCTAAGCACCCTGCATGGAATTCCAAATGCTCCAACCAAAATGGCAATATCCTCTATGGATATACTCTAAACGAGATTGACACCTTTGTTGCTGGACCCCTTGATGACACGTACTACTGCGACCATTCTCCTGTCAGCGACGTGCTGGACGTTGTAGTTCTTAAAGGATTCTTTAAGCCCTATAATATATTCACAGTCGACGACTTATCCTCTGACCACCGTCCAGTGATGCTTATCTTTGAGGGCTTGAACATCGATGTTAAGATTGGGCTTCGCTCCAAACAAGACTGGAAACTCTTCAGGGATACCCTTAGAGAAAACAGCATTCAATATAAGGAGGTTATTGACAACGAGGATATTAATGCAAATATCAGTTCTATTACTCGTGTTATCAATGATAATACAGCTTCCAGCACTTTCACTACTGATCGAAAGCGTACTGAACATCTCGACCTCCCTACTTACATCAGGCATCTCATACTTGAAAGAAATTCCTGTAGAAGGTTATGGCAGCGTAAACGACTTCCCTTCTTCAAGACGAAATACATCAGTCCAGGAAGAGGTTAAGTCATTACGTAATCAAAGATGGAGCAAAAGCTAAAGTCCCTGTCAGTCCAGGACAACTCGCTCTGGGGTACTGTAAGGGCTCTAAAAGGAAACAGACCCATCAACTTACCACCGCTGCTTACCGCAAACGGCAATGCTGTCACGGGTGATCAAGATAAAGCTCAACTGATCGCCGAATCCGTGGTTAAACAATTTACCACTCCTGGTGAGAACAACCCGGATAATTTCCCAAATATTCGTCTTGTCAACGATGGATGTATCGCATACGAGCTCATTCAACGTACTTCTACCTGTGAGGACACTATTGGTGTTCAGGAAATCTCCGATGTCATCAAGCATCTTAAAATCAAGAAAGCAGCAGGTATTGATTCCATCACTAACAGTGCTCTCAAGAACTTGCCTTCCAATATTGTCTCGATCATTACCAAAGCCATGAAGTACTGCTGGAGACATGGTTACTTCCCCGACCAGTGGAAAGAGTCTGTTATCGTTACCATACAAAAGCCTGGTCTTAACCCTGCTCTCCCTGTCAGCTATAGGCCTATAAGCTTGTTACCTATTCTATCAAAAGTGTTTTAACGCATCATTCTTAAGAGATTTAACGACTTCTGTGTGGCTAACGATCTTGTTCGTGAAGAGCAATTCGGCTTTCGACCAGGTCACTCCTGCCAACTCCAGATCTGGAGGCTTGTTGCAGATTTAAACACTCCTCTTAACTGCGCTAAATATGGTGGTCTTGTGTTTTTGGATGTCCGAAAAGCTTTTGATCAGGTTTGGCACGAAGGCCTAATACACAAAATGATTACTTGTGGATTTCCGGACGATCTTATTGCCTTGATTAGATCCTTTCTGTCGAACAGGATATTTCGTGTAAAGGTTGGCTGCTCCATGTCTAACCCGTGTGACGTCAAAGCTGATGTTCCCCAGGGTTCTGTCCTTGGCCCTGCACATTTCAACTCTTTCATCCATGACTTCCCAACATTTACAAAATGCAAGCTGTATCTGTTCGCTGACCACGCGTCCATCGTGAGCACTGACCGCGTTCCCGCTCATGTCATATCTCGATTGCAGAATGCCTTACATAAGTGCGAGAAATGGTTTGCTAAGTGGAGACTGAATCTAAATGTTGACAAATGCAAGGCAATGTTCATTACAAAGAAACTTCGGAAACCCCCGAGTCCTCTCTTCCTTTCTGGTTGAGAGCTCGAATGGGTAAAACATTACAAATTCCTCGGAGTGGTGATAGATGCCAAGCTAAATTGGGGCGACCATGTCTCCTACGCCATCAACAAGGCAAAGAAGGCAAAGTTCAGTCTGGTAGCTCTTCTGGGGCGGAACAGCACGCTTGGATTGGACTGCAAACTGTTGCTGTATAGGATGGTAATCCGAACCATCTTGCTTTATGGTATGCCCGCATGGGCTACAATATGTGGAATGGAATGGAAGTTTAGTTTATGGGTGCTTCAACTGCAGCGGTCATTTGCACCCTAAGAAAATGTTTTTCAAAACTTATTTAAGATACTCTGTGATATTACAATATTCCTATTTAATATTCTTATTAAAAATAAATATGCACAAAACATTTATAGTAGTAGACAAAACAAAAATCAACAAGACATATACAACTAATAGCAGTGTAAAAATATAATATATAAAGAAACAACTTTAAAATACAACTATATACAAATGTGAAAGGGACAAAATATTAAATTTCATTTTAAAGATATAAAAGATGTCTACAAAGTCAATAAGACGTGTAGACCAACTTTAATAAGGTATAAATATAATAAAATACAATAAAAATTCAACTATATATAATTAATTACATACGGATATTTAGATATGTGTATACAACTTTATGACTTTCAAAAATTTTAATATTTTTCTAATTTGCATTTGATCGAAACTGCAAATCACCTACATGGGTGACTTTCGGTGAAAATCATGACAGTTTGCCAAAACGCGTGCACAAAACTGCAAATCAACCCATTTGGTTGATTTTCGATGATATCATGAAAAATTGGCAAAACGTGTGCACGAAACTGCAAATCCACCCGTACGTATCCCAGCATATGACGATAATCTCCTTTGAGCCCCAATGAACCTCGTACTGATGTATAGTTAGGACAACTGAAGATTATGTGTCTAATTGTTAGTCTTTCTCTACAAGAGCAGTTTGGTGTATTTCCTTTATTCAATAAGTGTACGTGAGTAATTCGTGAATGTCCGATTCTCACTCTGGCCATCACGACCTCTTTTCTTCGGAAAGAACTACAACTAGATGCCCAATGTCCGATGGTGGGTTTCACTTCGTAAAGTTTGTTAACACCAACTGTATTCCATCTCTCCTGCCATGCACCCAGAAGTTTCCTATTGATCACTGGCTTCATATGCTCTGGGAGGAGCGGGAGATCCATGATTTTTTCCTTTGATATTGCTTCTCTGGCAGCCCGATCGACAACTTCGTTTCCTCGAATGCCCATGTGACTGGGCAGCCAGCAAAAGATTACCTCTATTTCTCTCTGAGAGAGAAAAAAAGTTTTCTTTGTATGTTCTGAATGAACGGGTTGGTAGGAGACAACTGTTCGATTGCTTCCAAGGCACTCTGCGAGTCGCTAAAAACAATGATGTTTTTATTTGAGATTGTCATGGCACTTTCTAAAGCCATATCAATTGCGACCAGTTCAGAGGAGAATACGAAATACAAGTCGGGCAAGCGATACGAATAAATTTTATTTTCTAAAATATATGCGCACCCAACACCACCATCGGATTTGGAACCATCTGTGTAGATTTTCGTATAACTATGATACCTTGTCTTGAGCTCGCGAAAGGCAACACTCACTTCTTCTAGAACATATTCTGATTTTTTCCCCTTTAATAAGTTTAGTTTTGTCGCTGGTTGAGGGGTAATCCATGGTGGCAAGGGAGAAAGGCGTAAGTTAAACATTTTTGGATAACTGTATGTCAAATTTTCTTGCAATTCCCCCAATCTAATCCCAATACTCCTGGGAGATTTGGGTTTGTTTGAGTAAAGGGCAGTACACTGGGGCTCAAACAACGGTTTAAATGTGGGATGATCTGACTGACAATACACGCGAGAGCTATATTGGGTCAAGAGCTTTGCTCTCCGGATTGACAGTGGAGGTTCGTTTGCCTCGACATATAAACTTTCAACAGGACTTGTTCTAAATGCTCCTGTGGCTATTCGAATGCCCAAATGATGGGCGACATCGAGCTTTCGGAGTGTTGATTTTTTTGCGGATGAGTAAATGAAACATCCGTAGTCCAACTTGGAACGAATCAGTGAGCGGTAGAGCATAAGTAACATGCTTCTATCAGCTCCCCAAGTCGTTCCAGCCAACATCTTTAAGATATTCAAGGCTTGCAAGCACTTTGTTTTTAAATTCCTTATGTGAGATACCCAGGTCAACTTCTTATCCAGTGTTACACCAAGAAACTTGTGGCTTTCCACCACCGGTATAGGGATTCCATCTAGATGCAATCTAGGATCCAAATGCAAACCTCGTAGGCGGCAAAAATGCATTGCAACAGTCTTCGTCGGTGAGAAACTGAATCCATTATTCTCACTCCATCCCTGCATTCTGTTCACCGCCAGCTGTAATTGCCGCTCGATGGATGCCATTGAACGGCCCCTGCAGTAAACAGACAAGTCGTCAACAAAGATAGAGTATGAAATGGTACTAGGAATATCCCGACATGCATCATTCATTGCGAGAATGAACAGTAATGGGCTTAAGACACTGCCCTGTGGAACCCCGTTTTCCTGCGAAAAAACATTTGATAAGTCGGTACCCACAAGGACGCGGAAACTCCTCTCCTGGAGAAAATTTCTAATAAACATGGGCATCCTGCCTCTTAGGCCTAAGGAATAAAGTAGTTTAAGAATTCCGAATTTCCATGTTGTATCGTACGCTTTTTCCAAGTCGAAGAATATTGCGACGAGATGTTGGTTTTGGATTTGGGCATTTCGTATTTCACTTTCAAGTCTCGCTAAAGGATCGTAAGTCGATCTGTTCGTAAATTGCTACAATATGTAAGTCCAGATGGAAGGATCTCCAAACTTTCCAAAACGTTACCTTGAGGACCATTGCTCAACTTGACAGGAGAGTTGCAACAAATACTTCTATTGCCGACGATTTTAGGATACCTCCCATTGGGAATCACGTCCAGGAATTGATGAAAAAGCTGCTTCCGAAGATGAAGGACGATCCCAATCCTCTGGTTGCAGGTGTTCTTGAGCACCCGCTTACCTTCAGAAGCCTTCTTAGACATCGCAGGCCGCGTCACCTCCTGGACATCAATTTCGACGACATCCAAAAGGCGATATTTCCCGAATATTGGATCTCCTAGCTCCTCGTGTCCCTTGTCCCTCGTCAATCAACAATCAACACTATCGTCCTGATAGGAAAGGACTCCATCTTATCCTCTGGATGACTTAACTAGGTTTCATCTGGCTTCTCGCCTAGTTCAGTGTACTTCCCGTGGTTACTTTCTGGACGAGTATGGCAGTGAAAGCGTTGCTTTCGGACCACTCGTTTCGTTTTACCTGCACTGTTCGATTGTCGATTGTACAGCGTGGCCTTCGAGATATTAGGCCTCCGCATCGCCTCTCATTTCAATGCTTTTCTCCGTGCCAGCGGAAGTTCAACCTTTTAACGCTAGAGGGGGATCATCAGGGATAAAACAAGGGTAGATTCAAGCTTAATCTATGGAGGCATAGACGTTGATAAAATTATTTCGTGAATTTAGAGGAAAAACAAACACTTCGAACGCAGTTTTTTTAATAATTTGTATTTTGCTTTTCACTGATTATATATATTTGTAATTTATATTTTTTGTATTCCCTCATTGAGATATTTCGTTGTTTTTAAAGTTCTAATTCGTTGCGCCTGTGTACAGCACACCTTTGCCTCCCTTAACTACGCCCCTCATTCAGTGTTAGTGTAAACTTCCTTGTTTTCAGAGGCCATGCGTTATTAAATTAATCATTTAATAAAATTACTTTATTTTGAAATTATTGAAATCCAATTTCGCTTTATGCTGCCATCAGCCCGAAACCTATATTAACAGGTATTTAGTTGTTTTGTTTTTTTGAGTTGGATGTATCAATAAAATCGATAATAGTACAGACGATCTCGTTCGATAAATCGTCTAGAGCATGATATCAAAAAATAGATGAAGGTACAAAAAAAAACGTAGGTAATCGAAGGATTACCCCCACCCCCTCTTCATCTGTTCTTGATGATATCGAATCGGGGTAATCGTTTTTTTCGAAATCGGTTAACCAACATCAGGAGACGTTTTTTGACTTTGAACGCAATAGACTCAAATCGGCCCACATATCAATGATTGTTTTTATGCAGACCATTCCACATGACGTGTGGTGAAAAGTAGTTTACCATTGTGTATGTTATGTTAAAATGATTGATAAAACCAAGAACAGATGAAGGTATGTGTGTGAATACCCCCCCCCCCCCC
This sequence comes from Rhysida immarginata, assembly GCA_023313115.1. NCBI lineage: Eukaryota > Metazoa > Arthropoda > Chilopoda > Scolopendromorpha > Scolopendridae > Rhysida > Rhysida immarginata. Next base: position 269,580 of record JAHWFO010060443.1, read on the forward strand.
CGCCGCCCTTCATCTGTTCTTGATAAAACATTTTATTTCAATATTTTGTGTGTGAATAATTTCCGATTTTAAACCGATTTTTCACTTACATCGAATATATTGCTCATATGATAAATGCAGATCGATATCTATTAAGATTCGATTCAAAAGAAAAACCAACAACACAAAACAGTAAAATGTGCGAGCGTGACGTTTGAAAAATGTCAAAAATATGTTGGAATAATTTCGTTTCATTAATTTCATTCAGTGCAATGAAAACAAGACCACATAAGGATCGCGTCATTTGCCCTTGCTGAAAATTATACAATAAATCGGTGTAAAGACAAATTCATCAATATTATATAAAGATATACACAAATGTAAATGAATAAAAGAAATTCGGTTAAGTAATGATTTTTCTCTAAAGTTTTAAAGTGATATTGTTCTTTAAAACGAGGAGAACCTCCCATAAGTACAGGCAGGGATGGATGAGGGTAGGGTTTTTTTTCACATACTTATAGAACTTTTATTCCACTGTCAATTTGAGCATATAACAAAAGTTTCCCTATAAAATCATTTCCATGAAAGATAGTTTTCTTTATTAGACCTAATTTTGTCGTGAGAGCCAGAATTTTGCGAGATAAAGTCGGATAAATTGGCATAGCGATGAGGTAGAAAGTAGTTGTTTATCCCTGACGAGCGCCAACTAGCGGTCAAAAATTGAAACTGCCTCGGCCCGTATTTCAAGCCCGATGCGGAGGCCTAATATCTCGAAGGCCACGCTTCGGGTTGTTGCAAATCATACTCTCCAACCCAGAATTCCGATGAGACTCAACGGAGCTCATCAGATAATTTAACAACAGTTTCGATACAATCTGTTGTCTCCGATTCCATCACTGTTGATTTTAACAACACACGGTATGTATACATAATATGAGTTGTGGTTACTTGAAAATTTATGTTTCCTTTCTTTTTGTATCTGAAGAAGAGGAAGAAGCAGACAAGGATGAGAACTTGATCTTAAGCGAATCGATAGTTGGAGAGATTTTGGAAGTAGAACCCTCAGCCGATAGCGTACTTAACGCTATTAACATAACCCAAGCAAGTTCTTATTCTCTTCAAGAAGATACTGTTAAGGAATCCTCCGAAGAGGGTTTTTCTGATGGTGATCCGGATTATGACCCCGATCATTCAACCAATGAAGATTACTCAGGTGATGAAGCCTCGGGTGATGAAAAAAGATATGAAGAACTGGTACCGAATACTTCTGAAAACCAAAACGGGATAGAAGCAGCTGATATTGTGAAAAAGAAAACACGAAGTAGGATACGTGTATGAGATCCAGAGAACTGGGAAGTAAATAGAAAAAGTAACGCTTGTAATACTGGAAAAGAAAGAAAATACTGAACAAACAGGTCCAGGGTAGTTCAACGACGCTACAAACCAACCTGCAAACGTTCCTGTAACGCTATAAGCAATGAAGAACAGGCGGAGATTTCTGTTTCGGGAAATGGGAAACAGAAATCTACGACTGCAGTTTATTTGCGAGCACGTTGTCCAAGATAGAAAGAAAAGGGAAACGTTGCCTGTTGGTAGTAACAAGAAATTAATCCTCCCGAGAAAGGTATAGGAAAGTAGCGGAAGCGCTGAGGTCATCTATTTTTACCCTTTTATCTGCACTTTTAAATTCGCCCCCACCCTATTTTTTTAAATCGAAAAATTGATTTAATCGAACGTATTATTTAGGAGATGAAAGAGAGCTCTATCTTCTTTCAATTCTTATCATTTCCGATCGAATGATATATCACACACCATATGCTGTCATAGTTCTAAAGACCAAGTGAATGCCACCCCCACAACTCCGACCCTATTGGGACCATTTGGCCCAAACTTCACAATAATGTTGATCTTGCTTAGAGGAATCTGAATTCCGAATTTCACTCCTTTATATGCATAAGTACGCATAGACCTTTTGGTCCCCTCGAACTTCCGCCCCCGAAACTCCGACCCCAGTGGGCCAATCAAAACCAAACTAAATAGTGAAGGTGCTCATACCTGTAGTAAGCTACATTCCAAATTTAAACCTTCTACTTCAAAAAATGCGGAAATTATGAAGGGGACAGACAGACAAACATTCTGAAAACAATAAGTAGCTCCATTTTTCTGCTACTTAATAATAGGAGGGGTTTTTCTCTGAGCTACACTTTAACAACAAAAAATGGGAAAATGCAAGTGTCAGGACTTTTTCCTAAAAATTCTCGATATTACCGATTTAATGGTGCGATAAAATATCAGGGTCAACGTCCGGCATTATTTCTCCACCATCGGCAAGGGAGGCATATAATAAAACGAAAGACGACAGTAGAATAGTACTCGATCGGGGCGGAATGGAAGGTGGAGGGGGTGATTTCTCGAAAGATCAAAGGATGCCGACAATTTTTCTTTTGTTCTCAGCCTGCTCTGGAATGCGCTACGGTCCCCAGGGACCCTGACCCTTGCTTCCTGCCCTCGGGCTATTCGACAGGGTGTGTCTCTGCTTTTCTAAGACATTACCTTATTTGGTCATACTCTGGCCCTCTGGTGTGGATTTTTGAGGGTTTGTCCTTTTGGGTGTGGTTCTTGTTTTGGGTGTTGTCACTCTGTTTGGGTGTTGGCCCACCTGCTTTGGGCGGTGGTCCTCTCTTTTGGGTGTGGTCTTTTTTGGGCGTTGGTCCTTTTTTGGGCGTTAGCTCTTGTTTTGGGCATAGTCATGTTTTGGGTGTGGTGATTTATGGTCTTTTGGGTGTGGTTTTATTTACCTCTGATTTCATTTTGATCAGGTTTCCAATTGGGGGGGG